>JANTNU010000005.1:12191547-12206069 GCA_024752395.1 Erythroxylum havanense | reverse complement strand
CTTATATACGGTTTCCTGCTAGGTTTTAGGTTACGTACGTGCATGGGAGCTTCTTCATGCTAATGGGCTGTGGAAGTTTGGATTAAGCCCAAATTGAACTATGGGGATGAGACTGATCGATCGACCTGTGATATTGGGCTTGGGCCCGGATATATCCAACCCGACCAATATCTATTAAAGTGCAAGGTTATATTGCAACATTTGAATGGTGAGATATGACAACCAATTAACTTTTCTAAATACACACTCATTTAAATTTGTCCAAAGAAGTTGAAGATAGGTTTTTGGTAGTTTAGCATATGTCAGTTGCATTTAACTTCTAACAAGAAAATCATTAATAATTATAACATAAAATTAAGACATTTCGATTTATAACGAAACTAAACAACAACTGATATAATTCCATTTCCAATTTTCAGATCACAAACAGTCCACTGTATAATTCCATTTTCAATTTTCAGATCACAAATAACAAAACCCAAAACAATATCTTGAGCATTCAACTTTAACAATTCAATTCCAGAATCCAAAATCCAACCTATTCAGATTCACGCAACTCCAATATCGTGAGCATTCAACAATTCAACTGTATAATTCCATTTCCAATTTTCAGATCACAAATGACATAATCCAAAACAATACTGTGAGCATTCAACTTCAACAATTCAATTCTAGAATCCAAAATATAACCAATTCAGATACGCGCAACTCCAATACCGTGAGCATTCAACAATTCAATTCCCAAATCCATCATCCAACATTCACAAATCCTTAATCTAATTCCAATCAAACATAATAAAAAATACAATTAAGCAGGAAAAATAAAAAAAAAACATACCCAAAAACAAATCACGTGCTTCGGGTCTTCGGGTTGTTGGTTCAAGTTGGTGACGGGTGGGGTTGTGTGCCCAAGCTACAATGACAACGACGTGGTGCAGTGAAGCGGGCGGTGGCATCTTCGGGTCCCCGTAAAGGGAGGTTGAAGATGTAGACGGTGGCATCTTTAACCGACACCAAAGGAGTCGAGGTTGGAGGAGGATCAGGGAAGGAAGAGAGAGTGAGACAAAGACCGAGGACAAGGAGAGCGCAAGACGACAAGAGTGAGTGATAGGCGCAAAGTTTTGAAATTTGTGATTTGGTCCTCCATATTTTCCAAAGTTACAGTATCAGCCAGCATGCCCCGGTATTTTACGCACCAGCCAATACCGAACGAAAAATATAATACCGACCAATATTTATAGCCCGTATCGATGTTACGATTACTGTTCTATTTTACGACCGGTAACGTTACTTGTAAGGTTGGACACATCTCATTAGCAATACTGATGATTAAGGATAAAATTGCAAAATCTTGTCCATATATGTTCGCCAAATTGCACACATTTTCATTTTTTGCCGAAAAAATTGCTACTTGGAACGAGCATGAGAAAACATTTTCTTTTTCACTATGTTTTTGCGCAAAATTTCATTTGAAAACACTAAATTGATTTTGTTCTTGAAGGCACAGAATTGTGAATTGAATACACGCATATGCCTAAATAAATGATTTTTGTGTACAATCAGTATAAGGTCAGTAGGTTCAATCTGTCGACGATGGATCACTCTCCAGATCTGGAACTATAGCAGATGAAAGCTCTATATGGGATACACGAACGGCACCAATTAACCGCTCTGGCAATTCATCCATAGTATTTGCCTGCAAACAGAGGCAAAATAAATAAATAAATAAATATTTCACGTCGGGGAGAAAATAAAAACAACATGCCTCAACATCAAAAATAAGTAATATATAAGCATGGATGTAGCACTAAATGAGTTTCTTGAATCAACAAAATGTGACCTGAACCAAGCTTCACTTGGTTCCTTGAGAAACACTCATCACGTTACGGCACTTGGAACGCACTTAAAATCTTATTGCGAAACATTGGGAGATAATGAGCCCTTGCACAATGAAACTATCCTATAAGAAGAAAGAGACCATGAACCATAAGAGTATAAGATGAGAGCACATCCTTTGTGCCAGGTGTAGTATATATCTTTGATAGGAGAGCTGTCAAACATGTGAGTATCTCTGCTAGCCTTTCCTTCTTGATGTCAAGGCCACTCATATCAACTGTCAACCGAAGTGTCCATGGCGGTAACTAGTGCAGCATAAACAGGAACCCCGGGGACCACAAATGGCCCAATATACGCTTTTAAGAAGATTGGAGGAGTATTTCATATAACTTTAAAATTGTCATTTGTGAACGTAGCAACAGCAAATTCACATCCAGGAATTTAAATACTAGCGGTGGCCAAGTCATGGTCAGTAAAAAGTCAATAGTAACTAACGTAGACGTTACAGAGGTAACTACTACTTTTGTGCTTCTTAGCTACATCCTTGTATTATATGTATGTAGTAATCACGAAAAGAGAGAGAGCAGCTCGAACAGAACAGGAAAAATATTTTCTTGGCATGTAAAGGGAACTAAAAATAAGAATCCATGGAAAAGACAATGCATTACTGAGAATGAGCGTGGACGTACTCCTAACCTATCAGCCCTCAGTTCCTTTGCAACAAGAATATTAATATTGAGAATAGGTTCAAGTATATAAAAAGTACCTGTACAAGAAAAGCCATATCAACCACTAATGTTGTTATTACGCCAATTACAAGGCCCAGAACTCCATTAGCAACAGTAGAAGAACCAATATCAACATCAACCTACAGATAAATAAATCATGTTAGACCAAGCAGACCATATAAGCAAGAATGTATGCAAGCATTGATAAATGCAAAAGATCAAGCCTACTTCTAGATATGTGGGGCCACGTATGTAGGTGCAATCGACTGCTTTCCCCAGTAAACAAGGAGTGCTTCCAACACTTTGGCGGACAATCCACGAGCCCTGCACAGTTTGATGACACATCCAGCAAATAGAACTGTCAGGTGAAGTTAGGAAGTGTTTCAACTATTTCCTTCAATGCATCTCTATTTATTCAGGCCTGAAAAATTCAGTAAATAATGTCATCCGTTACATGTATTCAGCATTCAAAGCATGAATCCTAATCAGTCAACCCTGTTGTGCAAATCTAGAAGAATGAGAAGTGCCCTTAGAAGCCCTAAAAACCTAGCAAAAGCACTTTTCAGATATTGGGAGATCAAAGGAAGTACCTTGGGAACTGATGGAATAAGTTTAAACCTACTATTACGAAATTCATCATCACCATCAACAAAACGTTGCAAGAGAGATCCAGGTGCTAATCTCTTCGTCACAAAATAAAAGACCATACTGTAGTGTGTAGAGCCAGGCACCTGTAGAGAGTAAAATGCTTATTTTTTTGCCCATTCTTTAAACTTTTAGTTTAAATCCATACTTCGCAAAAGGAACAAACTTACTTGCAGATTAAACACTACAGAGAAAAGTCCCTTCTCTGAAGCAACCTACAGAAGAGATTCAGTCAGACTCAAGTGTAACACTATTTGAGATAATTAATAAGCAAAAGCAAGATGAAAATTCCAGGTTGTTATTAAATGAAAGAATACAATCAACCTCTAGTCCAACTCGTAGATTTAAAAAAATTTCATGCTAAGTTCTTTACGGTAAAAAGTTACAACTATTCAGGAAGAAAAAGGAATAGATGTTCCATACAAGAATGTAAAGCTATTGTGTCAGAAGTGGTTTTTTATTATTTGGAGGAAAAAGGGGCCTTTAACGAAAGTATAACTGTGATGTAAAACTAAACTTCTTGTTTGCTCCAGCAAAATAGAAACATTTGAAAACTTTAATTTCCAGCCACCAAGAGTAAAATAAGGTAGGTCTGAACCAAAAGTACTTCTTACTTGTACTGCACATCCTTGACGCCTAGCTACATGGTCCATTCTTTTTGTATCTTTGAACCAATCAACAGCAACAAGATCCATTAAGTGCTTACCAGCAGGGATCTACACACAAAGTACATAAGAAAAAAGACAAGGAAGCTTGCAACGGATCCCTAAATTATAATCTTAAGTGTAAGCTTCAAACAGAATAAGGCCAACAATCTGGGAACCTTTGACTTGTCGTGACAAAAGCTTTTGCCACGGACTCTGAAGTTGTTCCCATCTGAAATTTGCCAACAGTCACGAGCATTGTCACGGTCATCTCGACGTAGGTTACCCGAGAAACAGGACAAATCGATTTGATCAGCTGGCTCTTCATCCAAAGCTTCAGAGGAAAGACAGAAGTGAAGAGACAATTGTGAGCCTATGTTGCTAACAAATCTACAGAAGAAATACATGAAAGACAAGACAAAAACTAATTGTAAAAACCACCTGGTTTTCTCAACTCATTATCTGGCTTGGTTGAGTAAGCCTGAAACAAAGGAAAAGGGGGGCAGAAGGAGGAACAAACATTACAAGCTGGAAAGGCTGCGAAGAAAACACATTATAGAATACTTTTCAAACATACCTCTTGCTCATCTTCAGCTATCTGAAATTCTTCATCCTCGTCTGAGTACTCATCTAGCATCGTGGAGTTTCTGCTTGTGGCATTCATTTGGTCAGCCGTAGGTGCAGGATGAACAGAAGATTCTTGAGCTTTTACGCTTCTCTTTGAAGAAACCGAAGCTGAGGCCATATTGACCATAATGGGTATCCTAGGGGGAGCGCCTCTTTCATCTGTTTGGGCAAACCATTCCCGGAGCCCTATCATAAGAAAAACAGAACTGGAACTCTGACAAACAGGACCATACAGATTGTGAAGACAATTTTAGATCTAAACAACCAAAAACCATCCAATAGACAAAAGAATATCTCTACAAATTTTATTATTATTCATGTAACCCAATTGCCATATGGTATCAATACAACAAAAAAATCAGCAAAACAACTATTTAAGCACACACAATAAATAAATGCAGTGAAAAAGCTTCCAAGATTTTAAGAGTAATGCCACCAAAATAAGGAGCACTTTTTCAAGATGAATCTACGACACTTTAAAAGGAAGGCATAAAAATATAGCACGATGTACCAACTAGCTCAGGGAAATTGTACAATAATTAAAAGAGAAGAAAGAAAATACATCAGTGAGAAATGTTGATGTCACTATGAAAATCTATTGTGAACAACTATTTCCACAATTAAAAAAATGCAGTAAAAAAAGCTTATGATGTTCAAAGACGGATGTGTACTACACAAGGAACAGTTGGTCTTTATAAATAGAGCCATAATGCTTCGAACGTATGAACATGAATCACCATATAAACCACATTCTATTAATCAGCTAATGGAAAAGATGCATACAAACAACAAACCACAGGAAAAAGAAAACGTAAACAGAAGCAAACAGATCAAACTCTATATTTTGCAACTTTGGGAAATATACAGAAACTTAAATATAAGAAGCACCTGGACTTTAGATTTGAACTATTCCTCAAACAAAAGAAAAACAAAACAAAACGCACCAGCCACACTGTTTAACATTTGAAGAAGACAATGTTGCTGAAAAGAGGGAATATAACCCGCACCCCATCCTTTTAGATCAATCTGCATAAGGTGCTGAACCTGTGATCTGGGTCTCCCACTTCGAGGTTTCAAGGGAGCGATGTTAAATCCTCCACCTGCAGAAAATTAGAATATAAACAACTTAACATGTAAGCTTTAAGATAAGAAAATTCCAAGCTAAAGCAAATGAGAGTTGGGATGACGTACTTTCAAGATGAGCACGAACATAACCTGGCTGTGGACCACAATTCTCATGCTCTCTAGAACGAAATAACACAACTACAGAAAGTGTAGAAACCTCAGCTAATTGTTACTAAAAAATTAAGTAAATAGAGGAAGCTATTTAGAAAAAAACACTACCATAACTTCCATCATCATTTCGGCGCCAATAGCGTACATAGCAAAGATCACGGGGCCAGACAAACCTGAAGCCAATTGACATGTGAAAAACATAGTAAGGCAAAAAACATGTGAATTCTGGAAGAAAAATATTCGTTTTGTTCAGGCAGTTTTATGCATTTCGCTCCCAGAAGCATCAACAAAATGATTTTTTTATTGACAAAAAAATGACTATGCAACATGCTAAAGGACTCCAAATACATGTCAGTAACAATTCTTTGTCAATACAACAGAACTTTATCATCTGATATTACCAAAAACTGATTACGATTGGAAAATCTCAACATTAAGGACTTGCTCTGATGGGGAAAGAGCATTTTTTGCTTTTCATTCTGAGCAGTTTTTGATTTTCACTTCTTTATCACAATTTTCTTTTCCATTGAGAAACTAGAGACAAAAGGAAAACGAATTCATTGTTATTAACATTTAAAATTATATTTTCAAGAAAGATACTTACTTATTAATATTACCATTATATAGTTTCATATAATAGATACATGGATACCAAGATGATACATTGAAACATGAGTACATGCACCACTTTGAAAATTAACTTTATGCATGACTAAAATGAAACATTTAAATTTTTTTCACAGCCAAAAATATTTTCAAATTAGATGAGCCAGAAAAGATGGAGAAGATGCATTTAAATATTCTTGTTACCCCTTTTTCTTGGACAAGTATTTTCGAAAATTAATTTAATTCCCCACAATTGATCAGGCCCTAAGAATTCACACTTGCCACAGAATGTGTCAAGCATCCTTCCTTTCCAGCTCAAGATTTTCTTCAGAACATGGAGATAGCTATATAATTAATAATTACACAGCAACCCACAGAAAGTTACGCATCAAGAGAAAAGAGATAACATTTTTTTCATAACCAAAACAAAAAAAAAAATGCTTCATGCTGAACAACATATGTCGCATCTTAATAAATTTAGGCAGAGGAGTTTCATGAGAGAGAATAATACATTGAAAACCAGTCCAGCTGAAGTCTGTGATAGAGTATAGCTGTATGCCCATCCACCTCCTCAACTAAACTGCCATACTGGAAACTGCAATCCCACCTGCACAAGGCATTGAAATAAACATGAAAAAAAAAAATCCAAAAATAGGAGGGACAAAAAATAGGACATTATAAAAGAATCATTTGATGGACAATTGAAGTATCAAAACTATTTTTCAAATATCTATGGTGGAAAGTCTAACTGGCAGGCAAATAGCAAACATGATAGTAGCCCATTTAGAAAACACAGGAAAAGATGCCCATGAATGCTGATCTTCTCTTTTTCTTCCCTTTTCTCAACTCCAAAGAAAGGAAACAATTTGATGCCAATAAGGTTCACTAGAATCGTTGACCAAATGCAGCGGTAATATTTGTGCTTAGCTTCAACTATCATACCTAATGAACACTTTCCACAAAAGTAAAGAAGAAGAAAATCAAATTCCTATATTTTTTATTTTTTTCCTGTTTGTAAATGCAATTTACAGTCGTATAGCTATATAGGCGTTTGGGTCTAAAGTGTCCTAATCCCTTTTTAAATATAAATTTCACCTAAAAAACAAAAAAAAAAGAAACACCTACTCAAAACGTGTTCCATCCATGCTCATTACAAGTTCAAATATTTCCTCACAGGAAGCTTCAACCACACCCACAGCTTTCATTGCTCTGCTACAGCTCCTTGGCTGCCCAGAACAACAATTAATCATAACATCAATAACAGCAGGATTCACAGTAAAGAACTTGGCATTAGTTTAATAGTTCGTACAAGATAATCAACTTCAAGAAGCTCTTCAAAGATCCGGAGTCCTGCCATATATAGTTAGAGAACATCAAGAAAAGGACTCGTCAACAGCAACTCATCTATGTTATCATAAGATGGCCAGGTAACTGATTATGTTCTAAACTTTTAAGTAATACCAAAAAAAACAAGAACACAAGGAAAAGCACTAACCATTTTGGCATTGTAGTAGACGCCAATGCTTTCTAGAAAATGCTTGGTTATTGATATTTTGTTTCGACAATTCTGAGTCAACTTCACGTGTCCAGTCAAGTATTGAATCAGGAATACCTACAAAGTGATGAACAAGATAAGATTTGACCATAATTTGCATTGCTTAAACTTTAGGTCAGAAGTAAAGGGCATAAATGAGAACCATTTCCAATTGTTGTTCTCCGCAAAATTTGTTGATGAGATTCCTCTTCATCCTCCTGTGCACTGAACCTGTAGATGATTAGAGCTTAGAAAAAAAAGTATCAAAGCATATAAAGTATGAGAACTTTACAACCACATGAACTTTAAAACTAGCTCTAATAGCATTTTGACTCTAATTTTAGCACCAATTTTGGTTCATGTTAGCAATGGCTCATATCATTAATAATAGAGTATATTTAAGTAATAGTAACGCTGCCAGTAAGGGCAAGGGATCCCACGAGGAAGGGCACAGTCCTTCCATTGAAGTAGAAGGGGCATATTTGTAATTTTGGATTTTTATTAGCCCATGTTGTAAAAAAATAACTCAAGTCTTTATAGGGTTGTATTACCATTGGCAATGAGTAGTGAAAAAGAACGTAATTTTCCATAGACGCTGGCACACTTGCTGAACCACATAAAATCCTATGTTCTCTATTCTCTATAATCTATGTGCATGTGCAATTTCGTGTTATTTGCTAACAGATCACTATAGCAGTGAGAAAAAATCTGCATAACTATGACAAAACATTTTCAGGACCAGCCTTAGAATCCAGTCCGAAGGTTGAAAAATTTTGTAACATTAGGAAAGTTAAAGTTAAAAGCCATATATGAAAAGTATTAGAGGCTTATCAATTACTAGTCAAAGTCAAATATACAGAAACAAGCACGTGGATACTGTCGAAGAGGCACTCACTGACTTTCATGGTCTGAAGAAGACGCATTTCTCCCATTATCCATGCCAGATTTATATTCGAAAGACACATATTTGTTACCATTTGGAACTTGGGAATCCTGATGCTGCACAGATAATAGTGAAGTAATTCCATATGCATCATTCCATGCAAGGAAAGAACCGTTTTCACCTACTAAGGAGATGAATCCATAAGGACATTAGAACAGCCAGGAAGAATAACTACTTAAGGTTCACTATGATAATCTGATCCAATGAAAAGGATGATGCACAACCAAGGAGAGAGAACTCCAGAAACTAGATTCTAAAAACCTTTCATTATTTCTTCAAATTAAAAAAATGAATAAATACTTAAGGTTGAGCATGATAATTTGATCCAATGTAAAGGATGATGCACAACCAAGGAGTGACAGCTCCAGAAACTAGATTCTAAAGACCTTTCATTATTTCTTTAAATAAAACAAAATTGAGAAGAGAAAGAGAAAGGAGTTTATCTACGGGGAAGAGAAGGAGAAGTAGATGATGTAAGAATCCTGTCCAAGGAACACAAACCTTATCAATTACGTACTCAATCTTTTCCTTCCAAAGTAATGCTTCTTGAATGTTAAATGCTGCCATCTGCAATAGCATCAGACCTCAATATAGTTAACCTTATCCAGGAAAATGGACAAAGAAATGTAAGCTACCAATGAAAGTAGACAGCTGGAATGCAAGCGACAATGACAGCTGCCTCATCATATCTTAACCTAAGGAATCTCCTTTCTGAAAATGCATGGTTGCAGAACTACTTTTCTAATTAATGTAATTTTTAGAAGATATCATCTTTGAATGCTGCTAAGGCAGATTAAGCACAAATTGTTTGCAGAAATACTTTTCTTATTAATGTAATTTTTAGAAAACCTATTCTTTGCATGTAGTTAAGGCAGATTAAGCACAAATTTCATTATCACAAAAAAAAAGGAGCAACAATATTTCAAATAGTTTCACTCTTTCCAGATGATAATGATCCCATCTACTTGTTAGGAACAATTGAATAAAACTAGACCTTTAACAGGAACAAAATATATCTAACAGAAAGAGCAGCTAAAAGTCAAAATATTATAAACAAGTAACCAATTTTGAAGAGAATCTACAAGTAGTATATTTAAAAGGCATCCACTACTTGAAAGTCCATAAGACAAACGTATCCACATCGTCAAAGTTAATAGGCTTTACTACAGAAATGAAAACCAAATAAACAAATCTAAAATATCAAGAAGGCAAGGTTATGTGTCAAACATTAACTTCTTGATCTCACTTCCCAAAGAAAGTTGAAATATGTAATGGACTACCACAGTGGTATCTCGTATATGACTATAGTACATAAATGCAAGGGTAACTCACCGTGACTTTATTATGCTTTTCTTTTGTGCTGTACACAGATAACACATATACCATCTGCAGGATCGAAAGAACAGGTAAACTTAAGATCAAGCTTCACATATTTAAATTGTATACAATAATCTGGAGCATACCGCTGGTCTTACTCCTTAACGTAACACTATGTCCTTACTATTATAAAGGAACCGTTGATTTCAGTAGGAAATGATAAAACATCAAGTCACTATATTTGTTCATATCGTTCAACAAAAAACTCACTTTGTCCATGGTGATTAGCATGGAGGAGATGTTCAAAAGTGAAGTACACCCCTTACGGCTAAAGCAACTAAATGTTTGAACTGAGCATAAATGTGTTAATAGTTTGAGCAAGGTAGAGTAAATCTGTATATAAACTTGGAAAAAAATCGTGACTGCCAAAAGGTCGTAATCAATTATATTGTTAAGACAACAAATTAACTGGGGTTGGAAAAGTTGGAGAGTGTTTGACTGGTTTAGGAAGAAGAAAGAACTATTTCACAATTCTATCAGTCTTGATCCCACACAACCCCATCAAAGTCAGCTTCATCCACTCTCTTTTCTACTTCTTTCTTTTCTGTCTATATTCTTATTTAAGTATACAAATATATCTATATATATTAAGTCTATGCAGTCATCCTTCAATAGGCATTCCCACTTAAGTGCACTGGCATATTAACTTAAAGCCTTTAACCTGATAAGCATACCCTAAACACCATCAATAGTAATTGCATCACCACAGAAGGCAGGACAATGGTAGACAAGAATTAGACTCTGAAATAGAGCTTTACTCCTAAAAGTGGTAATCTCTTCCATGAACAACAATGGAACATCACAGTTTCATTCAAATATGAACCATTTTGATTTATCTAAGTTGCTCCATATAAACAGCATTAAAAACGTTAAGCTCCTTCCCGTAACCTGATTCCCGAACGGAAGACCAATTAGTTGCATGTAAACAGTCCTCTAATTTCAATCTTCTAACTCTAGCCAGTACAATTAAGCACTTTCATCACTATTTCTGAATGGCTAAAGCAATATAGTTTTAGCAATTTGCACTGATTCCCGGTATTCTTTAGGTGGAAGCAGGAACAAAAATTTGAACGAGAACATAGTATAAGCCATAAGCATAAAGAATTGAAGAAAAAAAGGGGCAAGATACAACATACAAAGAGAAGCCACTCACATGTCCATGGTGAGTTTTCAATCCACGATCGTCAACTCTACAGTTGCCATCTATCAATAAGGTTTTAATTGGAACCTGATTCAACATTCAAAAATACAAACTTTCACTTCACTTCTCTATTCCCATTTCCCTCGTCTAACAATGTATAACTACTACAAACACTCTAACCGCCAAAATTAAATATCCAAACAACATCACACATGAAAAAAAAAAAAAAGCAGCGGACCTCAAAAATAGTTCACAAATTCCCAAAAAAGGAAAAACAGAAGAAAAGAAAAGCAAAAGTAATGACAAAATTTTAATTGACCTGATTGTCCTGTGGTTTCTTCTTGTAATAAGCAAGAAGTCTGGATTCAAGCACGAAATACCTCATGTGTATAAAGGATCGACCGATCTTTCTCCTTCCATACCTCACCATCCATCCTTCGTATATTACCTTCGACATTCTAAATTCACCAAAACTTAAATAAAACCGAAGAATTGAAGAGAGAAAATCAGAAATTGGAATGAATCTCGCAGAAGTGGAAGCTCAGACAAAAAATCTTAAGCTTCCTGCGAGATCACCCTCCCTAAAGCTCCTTATGTCACTTGATCGCACGTAGCGTATCCATCATTACAAGTCATTTGGCTCTTGAATGACACGCATTTCGTTAAAAACCTTCCACTACTGATTCTCCGGTTTAGGAAATAATCGGAGTCCAAACAGGGCGAAGGGAAGATCGGGGACCAAGATCGCGACAAACGACGACGTTTACTAGAAGACAGTCGTAGCTTTGGGCTTGGGGCTGAGGAGATAAATCTAAAACCAAAAATCAAAACGCGGAGGTATATAAAGGCCAACGGGGAGAGAGAGGGAGAGAGAAAGAAAATGTGGCGTGACACGTAGAAGAATGTGATTGACAGAGGAGATGTAACTCAGCTTTCAAATTGAAAATAAAGCGGAAAAGGAAGGGGCTGTTGGTCATTGGCAGTGGTGTCAGTACATAGCCCGGGATCGGCAGATCATGATTAGTGCTTCCAGTCTTGGGGTTGATGCCCTTGCCGGTTATAGAATCGACCCCGGCTTATCAAGTTAATTAAAACTCATATTATTTATTCAAAAGGTGATCGACGGGCTGATCGATTTTAACAATTTAGTTGCCGTTTGGAACAACAAGCCGGCCGATACGTATAGTTGGAACAAATGGGTTACTTAGAAGCCCTTAAATTTAAAAGGTGAAATGCCCATCTTAGATGTCCCATATTTCGGTCCGATATTATGTGAGGAAGGGTTACTTCGAAACCCTTGTGCTGCTTGAGAATTGGGATGGGATATCCGGGGAAGTTTAGTTTACAAATGAAATCTCCCACTTTTTGGTTTTGTGAATTCATCTTCACCTAACCTAAATGTTATGTTCTTTGGTAACCAATTGTCTGTTCCCTTGGCATGTTATCCAAACTTTGTCCATTACTGTCCTAACAAAACTAAGAATTTTTCTCATCTATGCCCCTTTCCATCTATAACAACTCACGCCGTCCCTTTTCAATTAATCCTATGTCATGTAGCTCCAACAATTTGTCACATGATAGCTAAATCGCATTGGTAAAATAGTAAAATACATTTTTGCAATAGAGGTCACATCACTATCCATTACTGCCCTTTGAGCAATAGAGCAATGGAAAGAAATTGAATTGGTTTTCATTTCAGATAAACAAAGTGTGTATGTTAGTGTCATGGCGTGATGGGAAAACTAGAAGCTCGTGCTGTGTTCATTTCAATTACATAGTAATAATGAAGTGGCATTGTTTGAGTGAACTTGGATAATTAACGACTAATCTAATTGAAAAAGGGCATGAGATGAGATCCATGTAATCTTAAAGTAAGTCGAATCATCCCTATTTCCAACTTTGTTTCCTCCCTTCTGCCTTCCTTCCCCCTTCATTTATCTTCCTGTCATTTATCTTCACATTTCCTTAACCACCTCCATTCACCTCATTTCACCTCTTCCCATCTTTGTTTCTTTCCTTTCACCTCCATTTATTCCCATTTAATTTATCTTTCCATTTTATCCGCCTCCATTTAACTCATTTCACCTCTCCCTTCCCACTAGACTACATTTCTGCTTCATTCCCAAATCTAGGTTTTTTGTTTCTTTTCCACTTCCTTTCCTCTCTCTTCTAAGGACATTTTGATCCTGCCTGCCATTTTTTCCATCTCAGGCTTCCCACCCTTTCCATCTTTTCTAATATTGCCTACCGTCCTCTGCCCTAACTTTTCTAGATCCTCTACTTTTTGCCAAACTGAGCCTTTTGAATACAGACATGTCAACAAGCTCTTTATCCTCCACTAGTTTTCCTCCTTTTCCCTCCAAGGATGCAGAAGGCTCCTCTGTTCCAATTCAAGTTATTCTTGTAGTACATTAACAAGTTAGGAAAAGTTTGAAACAAGTTATAGGGTAACGGCAGAACTGTACCTTGCATTACTGGCCTCCAAAAGAGCAGGATGGCTGACTAGTTGTTTCCCCTAATTTAGATTTCCTCCAAGCTGGTGCAAAAACTTGATTGGCTTCTTTTAGGATTGTAGAATTATAAAGACTAACTTTAATGCGGAAGTACTGGATCAATTTGCTGTTTGCTAGTTTTCGGATTTCGGTAGGCTACTAAAGTCACCGATGAATTCACGTCCCAAAACTCTAAGCCTTTGATGATTGCTTCACGTGAGAGAGAATGCCAGAAGAAAATCTTTTATATTTTCTCTGTTTCGTAAAAATCTTCTTCAATGATCTGTATTTTCCATCCTTTAACCCTTAGTTAGGACAAATAACTGAAACGGGAGTTATATAAAGTGGCCGTTATCGTTTGTAAACTGTCAACAACTCCCACTCGACCACATAAGCTACGAGTTACATATTCTCTCTAAAAGTTCACGTGTCATACTGAGAATGGGGCGTGCGACCATTAAAGAACCAATAGTGTTATATTAAGTCACCATCTAACTAACATAACAATCTCACATATTTATGATACCCCAAATCATCCAAAACATCACTGACGCATACACTGTCCCTTTATGCTCACAGATATATCATGTGATTATACACCAAGTATAATTGCCCGGGTTGATATAGTGATGAAGGAAAAATTCTTCCTTAGACACTCATAATAATCCATCTTAGCTTAACTGCTTTCCTAACGTGCTCCGTTGGACTGTATA
>JANTNU010000005.1:12134280-12144954 GCA_024752395.1 Erythroxylum havanense | reverse complement strand
TCAATGAATGCAGTGAAACCTATCAGTATTACTCATAATTACCAAAATACCCTTAATGACAGTAACGGGATGTTACACTAGGCTTGCTTCAACTTCAATCTTCATTTATCTGAGTTCATACACTAACAAACACATCAAAATACCTCAAGAACACAAGATTAAGTTCCAACGACATGCCTTAAACCACATATTACTTAAAAACATAAACACACAATCACATTAACATAATTCTAAGCCTACACATGCAAAAATCATCTAATCAATACGTATAAACACACTAAAGCACCTACCAAAATATAATGTAAACTATAACTATCAGTTATCACACACAATCAATTGATGGTAAGTGGTTTGGATGCTGAGTTTGAATTAATTAATTTAGAAAATTTTAATACTTATTATCGCTATCCTACTATGTTTTGGACTAACTGCTTGAATTGTGACACTTATTCTTTTTGGAGGAATGATCAATGTTACAATTAGATGGAACATTTCCTTTGAATCAAAGTTAACTGTTCTTGAATTACTTACTTTTATATTCAGTTGATTTTTTATACCTTGTTAATTTTAGTTAATTAGTTAATTAATTGAAAACACCCACTTTATTTTATTATTTGAAATAAAAATCTATTTTTTAATTCTCTTGAGATTTGACTTAGTTTAACGACTATTACAAGAATTTAGATAATCGAAAATAATTATGAGGGCTTAGACAACTTGATCAGTCATCTATATGATATGTACATATCTCTAAAACTTTGTCACCAAGTCAAAGGATTAATAAAAAAATTACATGATGTGCATATAAGCTTTTCTTTCTAACTTTGAGAACTCTCGTGAGAACTAACCTATGTCTAAAAAATTTGATTCATTAAATTTTAGTACCAACTATAATAAATCAATGTAATTTTTTCTTTGGAAAAGATATAAACATAAGAATAACAAGTAATTAGTTATATTTGATGACAACCAAATAAGATTAGGACTTTAATAATTTATTTAGTTATTCCCACTATTTTATTCAAAATAATAGCTCTTTGTACTATTCAAACAAATTACTTTAATGTTTTTAATCTTAAGTCATTCAATAAACTAAAATAAACTTAAATTAGGTAGATAAAATCTTTATTAATCATATATCATATGACTCATAGATAGTTAGAAGACAATTTTTTTCCAAAACATATCTTAGATGTTATTCCTAATCTTGCCTCTCAATTCATGTGATCATGAGTCATTTATCTACATCATACAAATTTAGTTATGGGAGCTATTAACTTAAAGTAAAACTTATTTGGGTTAAAGGAGACTTGAGTCACTCAATAAATTTTATAATAAACATAGCCCTAATTTTAGGCTTAAATAATGGAAGTTAACACTCACATTTTCAAAACGTACTTAATATTTTAAAGGTTAATAGTAGGATAACTATCAAACTTTACTTAATTTTGTAGTAATATTCTGAACTTTAAAAAGTAATGCTAAAATGCTCTAACTTTGAATTTGTTAAATAGTTTAATGTTAAGTTCTCTATTAATGAGCTAGAAGCCAATTAATGATTCTGTCACATGACTGCCAACGTTTTATTTTTAATAATTTAAAGAAATGACTAAGAAACTCCACAAATAAAAAGAGGATCCATCTTACTTCCATTCTAAACATAATATCATACACAACTATATAGTAAGGTTAAGTAAGGTAAGTAGATTTAGTTATAAACTGACATTATGTTGTGCTACTTGGACAATCTGATCCTTTTTATGATATTTTGTTTAATTAAGTATATACTAACTGTCATGCTCTGCTCTTGGTAGACTCATTTATGATATTTTAATTTTACTCAATGCCTTTATTTATCACTGATTATAACTTTATTCTTGTAATGGTTCCAATGTGTCCGTATATATTTGACTTAAGTCCTATCATGGCAATAGGGATATCTCACACCAGCAATAATATAGATTTCTCAAAGGTAACAATTCAACTTCTTCTGAGACTAGCAATACCATATTTTCAAATGCTAGCATCATTTTATTTAACAACCAATTTTTGGGTGGATGCAATGTTGATGTCTATCCAAGTAGGCGGATTTTGCCCATATTAAACTTGAAAATATTCTTATTTGCATTGAGCTTAGATAAGGAGGTTTTGACAAAGTCTTTAAAGGTTTGCTTGAAGAATAGGCCCTTAGGAAGAATGGAAGTGGTTGAGAAGATTTATCTTCTTAAATTAATTAGAATTATCTCTTTTGTTCTTGATTTATTTTGATGCTTAAATAGAAAAATTAATATTTGTTTTATTTTAAAAGATGAAAATTAGAGATTGCATCAAATTGGAACACTATTGGTGATAATCACAAACTTCGGATAAAGTGAAAGGATTACTGCAGTGGATAAAGAGAGATAAAGCCAAATGCCTGATTTACTTAAAGAGTTGAAGTTTAAGTAGGAAACTTCTTTTTATCCCTATCATAAAAGGATTGAGATTTGTTTTAGAAAGGCATCTTTGCAAGATAGGATAAGATTAGCTTTAAAGTAGGAAAACAGTATAAAAGGGATGTTCTCTAATTCTCAAGAAGCAATCAATCGTTCTCTTCTTACTTGTCTCTTAATATTTATCTTTCTTCTATTTTTGATGTTGAAACTTCAACCATGTGTGGCTAAACTAAATTATTATGATTCAAGAGGATTCAAAACTCTAGTTGTAATCATATGAGGTTTTGTTCTAATCTTTTATTCATGTTTTAATTTAATTATTTCTTGTTTTGAGTTTTATATTTCACGAATAATTAATATTGATTGATCTGACAAATTAATTTACTGTTGATTATTCTATAGCTATCCATGAATTCAATGATCTGTAATTGTCATGAAGGACTGATACAAGTAACAAATAAGTTATTTGTGAAATTGCATATTTAACTTATGATAAAGAAGAAATCTATGTTAAATAGTTGTAGCTATCTAGATTATTTAAGTTTAGGGTTTATTCTTTTTCACTAAGCATATTGATATCATTTATTTGATATGGAATGCTATCATGCCCAGTCAATTGATGGTAAGTTTTGATTTGGATATTGGGTTTAAACCAATTAATTTATGAAATTTTGAGATTTATTATGACTATCCTAATATATTTCGGACTAACTGCTTAAATTGTCACAAATATTTTTTTAGACCTATGATTAAAGTTACAATTAGATGAGATCCTTCCTTTGAATCATAGTTTAGTATTCTTGAATTTTTCCCTTTAATATTTAGTTGATTTAATTTGATTCCTTGTTAATTTTACTTAATTAGTCCTTATATTAGTAATTTAATGCCTAAATAAGATCCAATATCTTATATTGTTCATTATTTATTAAATATATCATATTTAATCATAAAATTACTCAAACTGTGTAATCAAGTCTAACTTGATTAAAACACTTGTTTTCTTTTCAACCTATTCTTTGTATGTGACCCATTATGTTCTCAAATATGTTGACAATTGATATAAATTATAACCTTAAATCACATTTATGATTAGACTAGCAGGTTAAGTCTGCGCAAATGCGCAGTGAAGATGCCCAGTGAATTTATACGCAGGGCAAATTTTTACGTCATAGTTAAATAATAAATAATATCAAAATGTAATGAAATAAGCATTGGTTGGGAGAAGAAATAAAATAAAATGACTTTCTTTGAGATACGTTTAAAATAGTTTACATGTCTACTACTTACATCTGCAGTATAAAGATACCTTAATCTATAAGTTTTTTAATTTGTCTTTCATAAAATTTCCTAGTCTCGAAGTTTACTTCTTTGAAATCATTGGCCATATTTATAATTCGACTAGTTTCATACATCTCGATGTAGCGAAGTCCATGTGAACTATTATGTGCCTTTTGATTCCGTGCATTGTATCCTATAAGTAATTCATCTAGCTTATTTTGACGATCATATGTCTCATTTATGACATTTTTCAAATATCTTTTGCGCTCGAAATAGCTGAAATTTATATCTGCCATTAAAATAATCAAATTAGTCTATAAATGTCATAATTATTTCACAACTTTATTGAGAAGCAAGAATAAGACGAAGGTTGGAGTGGAAGAATGCAGTAGAGAATAAGGAGGAAACCTATAAAAAATGGTGTGTAAAGATAAAGAAACGGTTTTGTTGAAATTATAAATTGAAAAAATTGGGA
This sequence comes from Erythroxylum havanense, assembly GCA_024752395.1. Taxonomy (NCBI): domain Eukaryota; kingdom Viridiplantae; phylum Streptophyta; class Magnoliopsida; order Malpighiales; family Erythroxylaceae; genus Erythroxylum; species Erythroxylum havanense. Next base: position 12,140,766 of record JANTNU010000005.1, on the reverse strand, counting down.
TCAAAAAAGTAATAGACAAAACGGTTGTTCTTTGTTTGTTGAAATAGAAGAGGTAACCTTGACTGTTGTTATCTTTCTGAAATGGAGAATGCGATGTATTTAGGTTAAACAAGAAGAAGGCAAAAGAATAGGGTAAGAATTATTTGATTGAAGTTAGAGGAGAAAAGTTATAAAGTTTAAATATAGAGGTGTTAGGGGATCGTCTGACAGGTGAGATTTGAAGAGTTGCGCGGTATTAAATGAGGGGCAGCACTCGAAGATGATAAAGCGAAGTAGAAATGATTTTCCTAGAGATACGTAAAAATAGCTGACATGTGTAGAGAGGAGGAAGACATCTTAATGTTGGGTTTTGAAGAATAAACTCGGTTGTATTAAATAATGACATCTCAATGTCTGGTTCATACATTTTGGAGGTTACCGTGTCTTTCCTTGCGACAACTAAAAAATTTTGGCGGTTTCCAGAAATCTATCACCTATCAATTGAAACATCAATCTCTGTTTTGGTTCTCTTCTCCTTATGTTTGCTTACTTCTGCAATACATTATTGGCAGTATTTGAAATTATTATAGCAGTTAGAAGATTATTCGATACAAGAAAAACACATCTCAATGTCTGGTTCATACATTTTAGGGGTTACCATATATGTCTTTCTTTGTGACAAATAAAATTTTTTGGCGGTCTTCAGAAATCTATCACCTATCAATTGAAACGTTAATCTCTATTCCGGTCCTCTTCTTCTCTAAATCTCCTCATGTTTGCTAACTTCTGCAATACGTTATTGGCAGTATTTGACATTATTATAGCGGTTAGAAGATTATTTGATACAAGAAAAACACATCTCAATGTTGTGTGAGCACAGGAGTGCTATCAACCCGTGAAATAAAATTATATATATAGAGAGAGAGAGAGAGATAACAAAAATCATAGTTACATAAATATATAAATATATGTAATGAAATTTCCATCTTATAAATTAGTCCTTGAAAAGAATCAAACTTGGGTTTATTTAAAAGTAACCATAAAACCAATGCATAAATACAGAAAAACATTAAAGTGAGACGCAGAAAGATGAAGCGGAAGTCAAACTAAGACTAAGTGGGAAAAAAAGTAAGGCGAAGGGAAAAGACAAAAATAAGACGAAGGGCAAAAATAAGACGAAACGGGGAGAGAAAAGCAAGTCGAAGCATAGGAGCTAAAATAAGACGTATAATTTGACAAGGCTGAAGCAAAATAAGACGAAGCAGGGGAAACCAAAATGAGATCAAGCAGTGAAAGCCAAAGTGAGGCGGAAGCATAAGCGAAACTAAGACGAAGCGGAAGTCAAACTAAGATGAAGGGCGGTGATAAAAGTAAGCAAAAACAAGAGGCAGTGTAGAGACAAAAGTGAGACGACTAAGACGAAGTAGAAACTAAGAGGATGTGGTTGAATTTAGAAAAGCGTTTCTTATATTATAACATAATTATGATATCAATAAAAATAAATATCCAATGAACAAGTACAGCATAATATTATATAGCATATTATGCCATATAATATTAATCTTTTATTATGTAGCATATTATACACATTTGTTAAGTTATTATGTAGCGCATATTATACACATTTGTTAAGTGCGTCAAGGAGCTCAAAATTTACATCTCCCTATTAATGATTATAATATAGTGAACTAATTAATTAATTAATTAATTGAAACGATAATTAGCTTAATATAAGCGCGGAGGCAAAAGTATGACATGGTGCACAGATAAAAGTAAGTCAAAAGTAAGACGAAGTGGATAGGCAAAAGTGAGATTAAGCGGAGAAGTAAAACATCAGATGATTGAAACTAAGACGAAGCAAAGTCAAACTAAAATGACAAAAAAGTCAAACTAAGATGATAGAAACTAAGACGAAGCAAAGTCAAACTAACACGATAGAAAAGTCAAACTAAGACGATAGAAACTAAGATGAAGCAGAGTCAAACTAAGAAGAAACATAGTCAAACTAAGACGAAGCACGGAGACAAAAGTAAGACGAAGTGCAAAGACGAAAGTTAGACGAAGTGGAGAAGCAAAAATAAGTCGAAGCGCGGGGACAAAAGTAAGACGAAGTGTACAAACAAAAATAAGACGAAGTGAAGCAGCAAAAATAAGACGAAGGGCGGAGACAATAAAAAGACATAGGTTGAATGTAGAAAAGCGTTTCTTCAATTAAGATAATTATGATATCAATAAAAAACATATTATGCTATATAATAATAATGTTTGATTATGTAGCATACGATGCACATTTGGTAAGTGCAAATTCAAGTTCCAGAAGCGGACATGAAACTAATACGAAGCGCGGAGTCAAAAATAAGACGAAGCGCGGAGATTAACTAAGGCCAAGCAGGGGAAGCGAAAATGAGTTTATGTAACTGTTCCTTATATTTCATTATATAAATTTATATTGGACATTTATAGATGATCATTTTGGTAATAGTAATGACAATTATAAAAGTAAATATAAATCAATACCATTATACTGTTATATTATTATTAATTAAAGTTTATGTAAGTGTTTCTTTTATTTCATTATATATATTTATATTGGACATTTATAGATGATCATTTTGGTAAAAGCAGTGAAAGCGAAAGTGAGCCGGAAGCAGAAGTCGAACTAAGATGAAGTGCAGAGACAAAATTAAGACGAAGTGGAAAGACAAAAATTAGAAGAAGCGGAGAAGCAAAAATAAGACGAAGCCCAGAGACAAAAGTGAGACTAAGTGGAGAAGAAAAAATAAGACAAAGCGCGGAGAGAAAAGTGAGATGAAGTGTGAGGAGCAAAATCAGATGAAGCGTACGTAATTCAAAAAATGACAAATGCGAAAAATATATAATTGTTTTTAGGGTTGGATGATTTGCAAAAAGCATCCAGTAAACATTTCTGTTGCTTATCTACTGGTAGGTTTTCCAGCGGAACAAAACGACAAAATCAAATAACGCGGAAGTTGGTTTCTTGAAGTGCTTGCTGTATTAGAGCTTTAGCCTCCGATGGCAACCTCTTTATTTGTTCCAGAGCTTAAAGAAGATTGCTGATTATCTCCTCTCTTTTTGGGTGTCATGGTTTTTTCGTATAGCTTGTCAAGTTTTTCGTAACACTCAGCAATCTATTTTATTCTTTCTCTGGGATCTGCGTAATTTCGTTGTTCTCGGGAATCTATATTTCTATGAAATAATAGAAAATTCGAGATAACTGATCAAGTAATATATATTATTGTTACCATCCACATGTTGAAAGATAATTTTTACACCAATGCCTGTAATAAAATCAGTGAAATTAATCTAACGAACTCTAGATGGTTTATTATGTGATTGCTTATTATAAAAACTAATTATAGCTTGGCAATGTGAGGTTGGAGACAATAGTAAAGCGAATGGTGGTTTACCTTAGCAGTGGAAGAATGCAGGAAAAAATGAAGACAAAACGTATAAAAACATGGAGCGTAAAGATAAAGAAACGATTTTGTTAAAATTATAAATATAAAAATTTGGGATAAAAAAAGTAATGAAGAACAGAATTGCTTACTGAACTGAAAGGTTGTTCTTTGCTTGTTGAAATAGAAGACGTAACTTTGACAGTTGTTATCTTCTTGGAATGGAGGATGTGATGTATTTAGATTAAACAAAAAGAAGGCAAAAGAAGATGGTAGGAATTGTTTGATTGAAGTTAAGATGAAAAAGGTTTCAAAGTTTAAATAAAGAGGTATCAGCGGACCGTCTGGCAGGGGAGAAATATAGTCGTGTAATAAAAAATTAAATATGAAGAGTTTCACTGTATTAAATGAGGGACAGTACTGGAAGATGATAAAGTGAAACAGAAACGATTTTCCTTGAGATACGTTAAAAATAGCTTATATGTGTAGAGAAAAGGAAGACATCTGAATGTTGAGTTTTGATGATGATGATGATAATAATAATAATAATAATAATAATAATTATTATTATTATTATTATTATTATTATTATTATTATTATTATCCTCCTTAACCTTATTCCACTATTGACCTCCCCTTTGACGGCCTGCGTCACACCCCACCACCACCATATTCCACTATTATGAAGCTAAAGAGAGTGAGAAGAGCAGTTTGAGTTGCAACGCAAATGAATCCAATTTTAGAAGCTTTTGCCATCAAAACCCCATAAGGGAAATGATATTATATGGGATGCAATGCATTGTGTTAAGGCTAAAGAAGGAAACTTTAGGTTAGGTTTGGGTTATTTTAGGCTATTGAAGAAACTTGGTTGTGGGGATATAGGTAGTGTATTCTTAGTAGAGTTAAGACAGATAGGCTGTTTATTTGGTATGAAGGTTATGGATAAAGGGATGTTGGTAGGAAGAAACAAGTTGTTGAGAGCTCAAACTGAAAGAGAGATTCTAAGTTCATTAGATCATCCATTTTTTGCCAACACGTTATTCACGTTTTGAGAGAAAGAAGTTCTCTTGCTTGTTGATGGAGTTTTGCCATGGCATGGATCTTCACATTCTTAGGCAACGACAAAGTGTCACTAGTTCATTATGGTGTGAAGATGGTTTTACTAATGGTTTTTTAGTACCCAACTCATACCCAGAGATCAATTTCGTAGTCCAGAACTATGCATACTGAAAGACGAAGGAAACAACTAATCTTAAACGATAAAAAAGAAAAGAAATTTCAGGTTCAGAGTGAAGAGCGAAATAAAAAAGAAGAAGAAGAAGAAGCGTTAAACTGCCGGTGAGATTCGAGAACACACATAGTACAAAAATAGTGAAACTAGAAGAGACCACGAAGTTAAAAGAAATCGATATACCTCATACACTAAACAAGGAACAACAGATCTCAAACCGCAAACAAGTTGACGATGATTGAAGAGAGGGACAAAACTTGTTGGGAAAGAGCATTTTTAACTTACCCATAAGAGAGGGACAACCTATCGAAAGACTGGGTTGGAGAAGAGAATCACTTGAAGGTTGGGAGATAGACGAGCCTCTTTTGCAGAAAAGAGGTTATTTCTATCCTCAATTCATTGCATCTACTCCCGACGTGTTCGGAATAGATAAAGACAAGCGAGAGATTGCTTTAGGTATTCTGCAAATTTAGGAATAACTAAACCTTCGGATTATCTATATGTATATATTTTTAACCAAATGAAGTAATAAGTTATTACTAGGAATAAACGATGAATGGAATAGTTATTCCCCTAAACCAAACAACCTATAAGAGAAATATCCCTAACTATTTCATGTAAATAAGAATTGTATATGTGGACAGTATTAAAATTGAATAATATTTAACTTATAGTAGCAACTAGAGAGCATTCGACAAATATATATGTTCACATTAATTAGGTTGTAGTCCACTTGTTGGAATAATTAGGTAGTTGAAGCAAGATCATAACTCAATTAAAATTAAAAGAAATAGGAAAGACATAATATTATTATAAGAAAAAAGAAGAGTTATAGTATAAACACTCACTCACTAACTATAATTGACAAATATTAATTTATAATTTAAAACCTATAAAATTGGTATCCTTGCACATTTATTCTTGAATGCTTAAACTTGTTTTTTAATAAATGAAACAAGAAGATGGAATGATATTTGTAGGTGAATCAAACTAATTATAGTCACATATTTCAATTTGTTATACTTACTAAATATTCTAATATTTACTTTTATACCAAAAATATATATTTTTATCTAGATATTCTAACTTTTGTTAATATAAATAATACCTAAAATTCTAAGTAATATTTAAATTCTTTATATTAAAATCTCGTAATAATTTTCTCATCATGCTCATATATTTCACATGACTATTTCTACATACTCAAATGAATTGTCCTTCATCATGTTGCAATCTTGGATACTATAAGGAAAACTTTTTTTAAAAAAATCATATTGAGGAAAGATGGCAATTTAGTTACTACCAGACGCGAGAAGGAAATCTTAACTTCAATTATTAAAGATTTGGCCTAGTGGTATAATGTTTGAATTACAATAGACTAAGAGATATTGCTAAATAATTGTAATTCTGAAGTAGTAGTCGGTGTACCGTCCCTTTTGGTGCCTGAAGTTTCGCCAAGTATCGATCGATACCGCTTGGTATTTCAAATACTGGTAAAATACATGGTAGTACTACTAAATTTGAAAAGTTTAGGGACTAAATATCCAAAAAAAAATTAAAATCAACCCCTTCGACTCTGTCACCTTTCTCTGTCTCTCATGCTGCTCTCTTTCTCACCCTCTCTCTCTCACTCTCACCACTGTCGCTTGTCACCACCATCCTCTACAGCGACGCTACCGCACCTCCCCCCACGTACTGGTCTCTCTTCCTCCCTGTCCACCGCGCCTTATTGCAACTCACCAGACCTCTCCTCCTTCTCTTGGCTTCACATGTTGTTGCCTCACTTTGCCTCTCCTCCGCCTACTGCTGTCCACATCCGAATCTGTCCACCTCCACCATCGCTGTTTGCTCCTGCCTCCT
>JANTNU010000005.1:11965661-11976526 GCA_024752395.1 Erythroxylum havanense | reverse complement strand
CCATGGATCGGGTCTTAGTGTTGCCTTGATCAAGAATTAGGACAATATCAGACCTTGTTCTCTCCATCTTTAGTTAACGCACTTCTCAATCTTGAACTCTCTTTATGTTTATATAGTTGGAATTTGAGACCTCCTAAATGTTCTTTTTCAATGTTTTAAATTGCGCACCAGGGAATACGGCATGCGTGCATGCGATTGAAGATAACGTGGGGCTGATTGCGGCAATTACAAACACGTGATCGCAATCATAAAAATGTGAGCTAAATTGGGATAATAGTACGTACAATCGCAATAGTGCAACCATCGACCTTTTCTTTAACTTATGTTACATATTTTCAATTCTTTTTATAGAAAAAATGTTAAGAAACTTTTGGAATGACTAGGACATTTCCATTTTCATTTGTGTTGCTTATATGGTTGTTACCTTTTATTTATAATAACAATATAACAATAATTAAAAAGGGTTAGAGAGGAAAATTTATCAATTGGTTTTCTCATATGAAAAAAAAAATTCTAAATCATCATGGAGTAGTCTAAGTTTTAATTGTTCATAAATATTCAGTATCTTAAGGCTTATTTAGTTTAATTATTTGTTGTAGTTTTATGTTATGGTCTTGAAAAAAGTAAATTAATTGTTTAAACATGTTTAATTTTAAAATAATTATCAGTTTATAGTTTTTGAAAACTAATATAACGACAATTTTTTGTAATGTGAGAAAACATTGGTTGTTGTAATTAGTTGCTAAAATATTAATTTCTCACTTTATCTTTTTTCATTTTTTCATTTTTCATTTTTCAAAATTTTCTTTAAGGTTATGTTTGATTGGACGTAAAGTTTTTAATGAAATGAAATGGAATAAAATGAAATGGAATAGAATGATTTATAATAGAATGAAATGTAAATGGATGTAATATTATAAAATTGTTGTTTGGAAGGGATGGAAAGGTTTATAATGTAATATAGTAAAATGTTGTTTGAATGAAGGGTTTATAATGTAATATAGTGTATCATTTTACATCTCATCATAAACTCACTAAATTAGAGGATTTCTACTTTTACTGCTTAGGACGGAATGAGATGTAATATAAAAGCATCCTCTTCTATCTCATTCCATTCCATTTCATTATAAAACCTCCTCATAAATGATGTAATAATATTATATTCCATTTCATTACATTATAAAAATTCCAACCAAACATAACAACCTATGTCTTTGCAGTTTTCTCTCAAACTTCTACTTTATTTTATTGCCAGCAATAATTTTTCTTCTCATCTTCTTTCACTTCTCTTCTATTTTTTATAAATTTTTTAAATTTTAGGGAGATATCTTTTTCAAAATTTGAACTTATGCAACTTTTGTAGTATTTGATTACATAAAAGTCGTTGGTTGTGAGTTTGTTTTTGTATATTATGAAGGTACAAAATAAATGATGATGAGAGTTGGTGACAATGGGAGAATGATGGGCATTTTCTACTTTGTTACGAATAGAGCATCCACTTATCTTACAAAATGAATATAAAGTTGGAAACATACCAAATCTGTTATGAAGCTATTAATCCTTTAGCTAAAACAAGTTCCAACAAAGTCGTAAGAGGTGTAATATCTTTTGGTTATTTTATCATCCTAAACCCTCTGAGCTTATTTGATAGGGAAAGTATTTTTCCTACAAGGTGAAAGGCTGAAAACCAATATCTATTGTTGGTTAAGTTGATTATTGGGTGATCTCTAGTTGTTTCTTTGTTCTTGATGTTAATTAGACATGTACTATTAATGCAAAGAATCATCATAGATAAAAATTACAATAATTCTACTTTGTTTCAAATTTTTTCTTTGTTTATATATATAAGTAGTCTCAGGACAATTAATAACTTTTTCTAAGAAATAATTAGTGAGAAATTAGGACGAGATTTGATCCTAAACCTAACAGAATAATAATAAATTTTTTTGTTTGATTTCTTGAAATTAAGACCACTTAAATTCTACATCATGATTAAAATATAAAATATAATTCATAATTCATAACTTATTATGAGGTTTGATACTTTTTTAGTTGTTTTCCTCGAACCATTTTTGTAATTGCTTATCTCAACGATTGTTACAACACACGTATTTAGCCTCTAAAGATATCTACACAATGTATTGAGAGAACTTTATAACTATTGTATATAGGATTAAACAAGAAGTGTTAACTTTCATAGAGCCTAAACATATTTATAATAGTTCTAAACATTTTAATAATTTAATATAAATAAAATTCTTATTTCAATTAACTTTTAATCAGTATATTGAATTCTAATTAAATATTAATTATGCCTAAATAAGATATAATATCTCATATTAGTCTTTATTTATTAGATATATTATATTTAATTATAGAATTTCTTAAACTTTATAATCAACTCCAACTTGATTAAAGCACATTTTCTCTCTTTAGTTCTTTCATTGTGTATGACCCATTAGATTCCTAAATATATTGGAAATGGATATAAATTATAACTTTTAAATCATATTTAGGATTAAACACATTAAAATGTTTGAATTCATATGTTTGAATTCATATTTAATTCTATAATTAAATAACTTATATCCATAGATCAAGATTAGTTTCTAACAATACATCATGACAACTCAAATATTTAAAAATGTCAAAGTAGTATTGACTAACTTTTTTTGTATGATTTTTCTATATAATTTAATCTTTTTATCATACAATATTTCGATTACACATAAAGCATGAAATTAATGTCTACTCTATTTAAATCCGATCATATTAGTTCTTTGATATTAGTAATTGATTTGAATAACATTTGTAAATTATTTTACAAATTTTCATTCCACATTAACTAAGGATTTCTCAAATCAATACTAATCGAGAATAATAAAAAATTATCTCTAATCAATTATAGGGTGATGAATCATATATAAATCACTCATCTTTCTTTATATATTCCATGATATATCAATGGCTACCAACTAAACTACCCTTAACTACTATTTGAAATTCCCCGTCTTGATTCCTCATAACATAATTATGTTGATCAAGAGTCTCGTATAGAAATAGGTCTTTTTATATTGCACCCTACTTTGGAAAATTATTCTCTAAGAATGTTACATCTCATTATTCAAATTCAATTACACTTACAATACCTTGTTCACTTATGAACACATACCTTTTTGAACATTCAAAATATCTAATCAAAATACTTTTATTCCCTCTTAGGCCTAGTTTCTCATACTTATGAGAGAGAATATGAACATAGACTACGAGTAAAGAATCCTTTATAAAGAGGTTCCTCTCTTTAGCCTTTGGTCTTTTGAACCTTTCCTTCGATTCTTTGTGCCTTGTATTTGACCTAAACTCCTTTATCTATAGTACATGTTGTTATCATTTCTTAAGTATTTTCATCTTTATATTATGATTTATCATTTATAATTTATAATTTATTAATATTTTTATTATTAATTATATTATTATTTATTTGTATTTATATTTATATTTTAATTGTATTTTTATTTTTAAATTTTTATTTATTTATATCTAATTTTATTTTGAATTTAAATTTCCTTATTCTTACATGGCTTTTATTTTCTTCAAACATTTCTCAAAACCTTTTTATGGGTATATTGAAAACATTCTTTTTACTGGTTAGGAGTATGTCTGCATGTTACTGTACCTTCCTAGATCCTAAGTTTTAGCTAAATTTTTACTAGGATGTTGTTGTTGTTGAACATAAACATGGGCAACAACTTCGCAAGGTTTAAGGGTTGTCATTTCAAGTTTTTTACCTATCCATAACTCATATGAAGTGCTTGTAATTGATTTTATAGGTGCACGATTAAGCACATAAGTGGTTCTTATGAACATATCACCCAAATAGGTGATTAAAAAATTTGCTTATGCCATTATGGACCTAAGCATTTTTTACTAGTGTTTTATTACGTCTTTTTGGTACAATATTTTGCTATATGATTCTAGGAATAGTTAGGTTCTAGGAATAGTTAATTGTGTCTATTTCTTTTCCATTACATAGCATTTTGAACTATCAGGCAAGTATTCTTATCCTCGATCAGTTTGGAATGCTTTTTATCTTCATTTATAATTGATTCTTAACTAAATTCATGTAGCTGATGAAACAACTTAATGCTTTTGATTTATCAGAAATCAAATAGACGTGACCATATTGAGTATAGTCATCTATCAAAGTGATAAAATATATAGGCTCACGTCTTTCCCTTACTTTCATTGGACCACAAATGTGAGAATGCACTAATTGCAATGGTTATAATGCTTATGCTCCCTTTCCAAAAGGTTTTCTAACCATTTTACTAGCTAGAAAATGTTCATATGTAGGTAGATCTATTTGACTTAGACTACCTAAAAGACTCTCTTTAGCCAATCGATTTATTTGATTTTGACTAATGTAATATAGTCAAGCATGCCATAATATTGCATCATTGTTAAAAGCACTAGATGATGTAACTAATGAATAACTAATAGTATTATTAATTCTAGAGTGTCCAACCTTCCAACTATAGTTTGTGGAGTTGGAGAAAGATTTTATATGTTAGGGATCAAATAGGGAACCAATTCAGATTTAGGATAGGGAATGGGAATTTTACTTTCTTTTGGCAAGATCCTTGGCATCCTAAAGGTATCTTGATGGATCTATCAACGCCTAGAGTGATCAATGGATCGGAGCTACCAGTATCTGCAAGAGTGTCTGATGTAAACAGAAATAATGAGTGGTGCTAGTAAGAGGCAACAGTCGAGAACATTAGAACTCTATAGCCTCTATAATATCAACCAGATGGTTCACAACTTGATAGTTTGGAATGACTAGCAAGCTCCTCAAAATGTATACAAATGCTTCAGCCCACAAATCCATGAGACCTCCGAACTAGAATGTACCTTCATAAACTGGTATGGCATAAAAGAATCATTCCTAGATATTCTTTCATACTGTGGTTAGCCTTTCTTAACAAATTGCAAACAAGTGACAAACTCCTTTACCTTCACACCCCAAAACCACTGCTCCTTGCGTGCCTCGGATAATGAAATTATTGATCTCCTATTTTTTGAATGTTCCTTCTCTAAAACAGTGTGGTTACACTGTCTTAATTACTTTCAAATATACTTTCCTAATTTGACAAACCTTCAGTCCATTCTAAATTGGTTTAACCAAACACCAAATTTCAAAAATTGTGACATCAATAATGTTATCATCCTCCGTTATGGTTATTGTGTACAACCTTTGGAATGAAAGAAACCTTTGAACCTTCAAAGATGAAATCTTAGAAGTTGGGGCATCAATACTATGGTGATCTTTCAAGTTATGGAACAACTCAGCTCAAACACATAGAGAAGGTAATTATTGAAGTGTTTTGTTTTTCTAATATAATGCATGTAGGTTTTTGATTTTAGGTTCAGGAAAATAAAGGATAATCCAATCCCTCTTCCGTATATACAGCAAGGGAGACTTCAATTCCAGGGAATGTTTTAACCTCCAAAAGCTTTAAACATATTGCTACAAGCTACAGGGGGAAACACCTTCAGACATGGTCTCTCCATCGTAGCTGAAAAGGATACATGGTTAAAATGAAGTTATGATAAACCCACCTCCTAACAATAGGAGGTCACTATGTTTGGTTCCGGAAGCTACAAAGGATGGTTGGGTGAGATGACGAAACATTCGAGAAAGAGATCAAAGGCCAGATGGAAGCTAGTAGCAAAGGGCATGGGCTCTTCTTCACCACCATAGGTACCCTAAGCAATGAAGATCCCACATTGTTCAGAAAATTTAAAAAAAATAATAGAACATTCTTCTACTTATAATGTGTTGGTTTGAAGTTATGGTTTTTCTTTAGAGGTAGGATTGACGAGTATATGTTTCTTCTCTAGTTTGTTATCTAGAAATGGTTGTCCTAATGGTAAGATGAACCTTTTCTATAGGGCCTCTTGATTGGTAGATACGTATATGCCCAACATTGTGATTTTTGTGGTCATAAGGAACGATGGTGTGAAAATAATTCCTAATGTCGAATTCTAAAAACCAGCGAGAGGTTCCCCACTTTGATTTGATCCGTCTTAGGACTGAGTGGCAGCCTCAACTCGAGAGGAAGCATGATGTGTCTGGAAACTCAGGATCGTAAATGGATTCGAGTACCATTCTGATCGCCTTTGGAAAATTTGCTATCTCATTTTGAAGGTCTAATTTTTTGGTCAAAAATTCAGTAGTTTTGGTCATAAGGAACGATCCTGTAGGATTCCTTATGCCTTCATGTTAGGTTATTCCTTTTGGTGTGGAAAAGAGATTTGCATCTTTTTACTGGATTTACTGGAAAGAGCGTTCCAAGATTTTCTACATGAAATATGGAGAGGCAAATTCCAAGTACTTCTATGCGCAAGCATCTAAAAGAAAATGTATTAACCATATTTCCATGCTTCTTGATGATCACAGTAACGCTTGTATTGACGATGATTCCATAAGTATTATTGTTCAAACTTATTTCTACAATTTATTCTCGGCATCTATTGGTGATGATTTTAGTAGCTTCAAGGGTATCAACTTAGTTATTAACAATAATGACAATGACTCTTTGCTTGCTCCTTTTAAGTTAGAAGAATTAAAAAAAAAACTATTTTTGAGATGTACCCTGACAAAGCTCCTGATCTTAATGGCTTAAATCTGGCCTTTTTTCAATGTTGTTGACATATTGTTGGAGAGGATATTTTCACTCAATGATGTTCCTAGTTAAATAATTGTGAGTTTCCTGATTCCCTCAATAACACTATTGTTGTTTTAACCCCGAAAAAAGATAAGCCTTGTACCATGAAAGATTTGAGACCTGTAGCGTTGTTCAATGCCATTTATAAAATTATTGCTAAGGTCCTTGCAAATAGGCTCAAAGTTCTCTTGCCCAGAATTATTTCCCCTATGTAGTCTACTTTTTTCCCAGGTCAATTAATAACTGATAATATTATGGTTGCTTTTGAGCTTATTCATCACATGAAAAATAAAGGGAGGGGTAACTATGGTGAAACAGCTCTTAAGATTGACATTAGCAAGGCTTACGATAGGGTTGATTGGAATTTTTTGAAATTTATGATGTTGAATCCGGGCTTTGATGTTCGATGGGTGAATTGGATTATGTTCTGTGTATTTACTATACAATATTCTCTCTCCTTCAATGATTCTGAAATTGGCCCTATTTTGTCGAAGAGAGGATTGAGATAGGGGGACTCTTTATCCCCATATCTCTATATTTTATGCTTAGAAGCCCTTTCTGCTCTTCCTAGACAACCTGAAAATAGAGGAGATATTCGTAATATTTCAATATGCTCAGGTAGTCCAAATGTCTCTCATCTATTTTTTGCTAATGATAGTTTTCTATTTTTTAGAGCTAACCAGAGTGAATGCAAACATGTGAAAAATATTTTGGCCACCTTTGAGAAAGCTTGGGGCAAGTTGTTAATTTTTAAAAATTGGGCATCATGTTCGGCTCTAACACAAAGATGTCTGATAGGAATGAATGTTCTTCTATTTTGGGTGTTGATGTCCTGCTTGACCATGGCAGGTGTTACAAAGGTCACCTTGGAGACTCGAACTTTCACCCGAAGTTGTTCGCTCACACCCTTTATACGACAGTCTCATTTAGATCCGTTAAAGTAAGACTCAGTCTTTTCCCAACCCTCGAAGTGTTTACCTCGCACACACTCGAAGAAACAACGTGGAAGAAATAAAAACTAGAGACAACAAGAAAACATAAAGAGATATGGTCAAAAGACCAACCTTATAAAGTTTCCCTCAAAAGAATACAAAGAATGCTCTCTCTGATTTCCCCACTGGATGAATGAATCCGAAGAGCAAAGATCGCATGAGCTATATATAGGCATCCTATCTTGAAGTCACAGATTCCCACGAAATCTGTACTACCTAAGATCATGTCTATCCTTATCAAATAAGATTACATGAATCAATTGGATGACGCCCCCATCAAAAGAGGACTCTAACTGATAAGATAGAATCTAATAAGATAACATAAATATAGAGTTTACATTTATCTAGAACACTAACATCCTTATCTGCGAAGATCTCCACTATCTTTAGATGTTGAGTTTCACTGCAACTCTAACTCACAATCATCGCCACATCATCCAAAATCTCCCCGCAATCTCTATTAGCTGATGATGCAATGTGATCTCGCCGAAGCCCACTAGCACATTGGTCTGATCCAATGCTTCCCATAACAAGTCCGCTAGTCGTGGTCTATCCATCCAAGCATAACTAAGTCCTTAGTCCGTCAAGTCTTAGCCTGGGTCGAGTCAATCTCTACAAGGTCCGATACTCTATCAAAATTCACACCAAGTCTGATCTCACTCACCTACATTTGTCGTAGTGTTTCAACATAGCCTATCCGCACATAGGTCCATCAATACTTGTCCATGGACAAGTCCATCTTCCATGTCAGGCTCACTTATGGTGCAGTCTTGTCGCTCTATGACTAAGTCACAAGTCGCAAACTGAGTTAGAATAAAAAACCTCATCCATTTACATACCTCTAAGCTACCTCGCCGAAGTTAAGTGTTTAGGCGTCTCATCACGCTCGCATGCCTTCACGCATCTTCGCGAGTCTCATACACCTTTGTACCTTCTCGTGCACCCTCGGGTCTCACATGACTTAGTTTTTTAACTCTACACAGCCTCGCATCCGAGTCTCACGTCTCGTCAAAGATTTCTGTTAATGTGTGCCTACGTGTGCCCACGCATATTGAATCTTGCCTACTCTCAAGATCTTCGTCGATACTTCCTGCATCTCTCACCTACTTCGCAAGTTTCTCGGGTTTTCCTTGCCAACTTGCAAGACTTTGCCTTGTTCCTCATCAACATGCCTTCCTCGTGTCAACTTACGTGCCAAGCATTAGTCAAGACTCACCAACACTCGCACAATCCCACAGTCTGAACTTAGGGGTCTAACAAACCACCCTCACTAGAAGAATTCGATGCCCTTATCGAAATAACCTGTGGGCATTCTTCCACGAGCGGTTCCCTCGAAGACTCCTTAGTCAACTTTTGAAGACGGTAGCAAGTCTTCATCTCAATTGGTATTTCCCCCACATACCATTTTCCCACTCCATCGGGGTTTATCTTTGCTTTCATTTGGACTCACCTCCTCAAGGGTCACCGCGTCCACCAAAGATATGTTGAGAAGAGCCCAATTCACTGAGCTTTCCCTGTCACCTTGATCCTCCGCGATATTGGCTATGATATGCTCCTTACCCACCCTCTATTTCGAGTTTCCTCGAGCATAGTTCTGCTCCTTTTCAATGATCATAGCTGACATATGTGCTACCTATGTCGTAGTCTCTTTTGTCCCACCAACGAATCTACTACAATTAACAAAGAAGGATTTTTCACCATGCATAAACATCATACCTTTCAAACTCGAATACAGCACCGTCTTTGCTGCCTTAAGGAAGTCGATCCCCAATATTAACTCAAAATCCTCAAGTGGTACGACCATGCAATTCATCCTGGAACTCCAAATCCCTATGTTTACTGAAACATTATAAGCAGCTCCCATCACCGCTTATGCCTTACCCGCCAGAGTCTTTACCTTTGTCAGGGTCTTGGATAATTTAAGCCCCAACTTACAAGCCATCCTTTCTGCTACCAAGGAATGTGATGTAACCGTATCCATCATCGCAATTACCTCTATCCCATTTACCTGTATCTTCACATACTTTAGTTTATCATAAAGATTAGGTTCTTTACTAACCACATTCAACAATGCAATTGGATTTAGCACCGCCTCCTCTGAAGATTCTCCCTCTTCTTCAGCTATCATGGTATTTAGCTTCTCTTTCTTTGGACATTCTCTTACATAATGTGATCCATCACATAGATAACAAGCAATCTTGCCCTTTCTGGAGGACGTATCCTCACTCTCGGACCCACCGTTTTGTTTGTTTTTTCACTTGAAGTCTCCCTTTTTGGAATCCTTCTTATTTTTCCCCTCGATATTCTCCTGTTGAGCATGGCCTTTGCCCTTTGTAGAATTAGAGAAGTTTACCTTAGTTTCCTTCATCACTTGAAAGTCCACTAAGGCATCAGCGGCCGCGATTGCACCAACCACGTCCTTCACATTTTGCCTCCATAACTCCATTTGCGCCCACAATTGTAACCCAGACAAATAGTTGAAGAGCTTGTCCTCTTCTGACAAGTTTTCAATATCAAGTAGTAGAGAACTAAAAGATTTCACATAATCCCTTACCGATCCATCCTACGTTAGCTTCTTCAAGGCATCCCTCGTGAGCCAAGAAGTATTCATGGGAAGAAATTGATCATTCAACTCCTTCTTCATGAGCTCCCTTGTATCTACAGGAGTTCTACCCACGTTGATCTTTGCAGAGGTCGTCGTCCTCCACCAAAGCTTGCCATCCCTATCCCAGTACATTGACCTTATCAACATCTGATACCCTAGCAGCTACAAAGTACTGCTCCATATCCCTTAAGAAGTTCTCCAACACCTTGGTGTCTCGCACGCCTTCGAACACCTTTAGTTCACGTACTTTCACAAAAGAAAGTTGCAGTGTTGATCCTTCACCTCGCTTAACATTAAGCATTACAACGGCATGCCTCAGCACAGTAATCTCAAACTGCGAATCCTTTGTGCCTTCAACAAATCCACTACCTGTTGTTGCAACTGTTAGATCCTCACCTCTAACATCTCGAAACAAGTACTGTGAGAAGTGATTTCTTCCTCTCCTTGAGGAATAGGTCTAAGGAGTGTCTCCTCCCTAGACATCCATTCTGTCAAGTTGCCTACTATCATTTCAAACTTTGTCTTTGATACTAGTTGTTA
>JANTNU010000005.1:11954751-11965561 GCA_024752395.1 Erythroxylum havanense | reverse complement strand
TATGAACGAAGTGTGAACTTGTGTTTTAAGAAATGAAATGAGAAGTACTTTTGGGGTTTTTAAAATTGAATGACTTCGATATTACTGCTTTTTTTTTTCTAATGATGCTATGAGGTTTATAGAAATGATCGAACCGTAGTACACCCTCATCGTAAGTTATGTATCAGTACGACCTACGGGCGTCCCGGTGTATACCCTACGGTAAGGGGGCACTACATAAGATCTTCGTCGATATTTTCCACATCTCTCGCCTACTTCGCAAGTTCCTTAAGTTTTGTTTGCCAAATCGCAAGACTTTGCCTTGTTCCTCGTTAACATACCTTCCTCGTGTCAACTTACATGCCAAGCATTGGTCAAGGCTCACCAACACTCGCACAATCCTACAGTTTGAACTTAGGGGTCTAACAACAGATATCTTGATCTCCCTTCGCTTATGGGTAGAAATAAAAAGCAAGTATTTTCTTTTATTAAAGAGAGGCTAAGTAAAAAAATCAAAAGCTGGAAAAATAAATTACTTTCTAGACCAGGGAAAGAGATTATTATTAAAACGGTTGCGCAAGCATTACCAGCGTACTACATGAGTATTTTTCTCATCCCTCATGGCACTTCTGATGCTCTCTAAAAGATGATGAATTCCTTCTGATAGGGTTATGCTAGTAGTGAGAACATAAAAATACACTGGGCAAGCTAAGACAAGTTATGTGTGGCAAAAAAGTATGGTGGCATGGGTTTTAGGAACCTCCATTATTTCAACCTTGCAATGCTTTGCAAGCAAGGGTGGTGGTTTATTGATAACCCAGATTCCCTTACTAGCAAAACTTTTAAAGATAGATATTTTCCTTCCTGCGGGCTCCTCGATGCACATAAAGGAAGCAACCATAGTTTTATTTGGACGAGTATTTTTGTTTCTAAGGAGTTACTTTCCAAGGGTGTTCGATGGAGGATGGGAAACGGTACTTCTATTAAGGTCTTTCACAACCCCTGGCTTAATGATAGCAACGGCTTCTATGTCTGCTCTCTTCCTCAATCGGATATGGAAGATTTACGAGTGCATGGTCTTCTTGATGACATGGGTTTCTCTTGGGATTTTAATTTGCTCAATGGATTACTTGCTCCTGAAGATGTTTTTAGAGTGGTTAAGACTCCTATTTGTTTTTCTAAGCCAACAGATAGGCTCATATGACATTATAACTTTGATGGCAATTTTTTAGTTAAATTGGGTTATAAATTGGCAACTAATTACTTCTCAAATGTTTCTAATTTTTTTATTGATGGACCTTGGACAAAGCTTGGCATGCTTGTCTTCCTCCAAAAGTGAAAGATTTTGTATAGCGTTGTCTTCATAATTTTTTGCCTTGCAAATCTCGGTTGGCTTCTAAGGGGGTTAGTATTGATATTAGTTGTGGTAGATGGAGTTGTTGAAGATTTAAATCATGTTTTTTTGGGCTGTCCTAAAGCATGTAAGGTTTGGTCCTTATCTTCTCTAGTATCTGCTCCTTATAATATTATGGATTTTGTCCACAATCTTGTTTCTTCACCTCGGCTTGTAGCTTGGGAGAATTGCTTGGCTTTGCTTTGGAGTTTGTGGTATCACAACAATAATTTTGCTTGGAGACAAAAAGATACTCCAGCAACCTTAATTCGTGATTTTGTTGATGGGTTTATTGAAAACTGACATAGTTTCAGAAATTCTTTTGATCGAATTGTACCCAGCTCTTTTTGTCGAACTTTTGTTGCTAATTATTGGCATAAACCTCGCCTTAGTAAGCTCAAATGCAACATTGATGCTGATGTGTTTAAGGATAAAATTGTTTCTTCTTTTGCAACTATTTTTTGCAATGACAAAGGTGAGTTTTTGATGGAATTTTTGGGGTCACCTTCCTTTTGCTCTTGATCTGGTTTTAGCTTAAATTATTTCTATTCGAGAAGCTCTTTCTTGGTTAATTGCAAGTAATATAAATAATGTTGAGTTGGAATCTAACTATATTCAAGCTATCCAGTCTCTAAACTCTTTGAGTTCGTTTTATTTTTAAATTGGATTGTTGATTCAAGATTGTTTTCAGTTGAAAAATCACTTCATTCATTTGTCCTTTCAATGGACGCGTAGGAATGCCAATAAAGCAACTTATGCTCTTGCCTGGGTACCTTTATTGCAGGCAGAGCACTTCTCTTGGGATTCTCTTCCTCATAGTATTTCATCAATTGTTTCGTTTGATTGTTCTTGTAAGGCTCTAGGTCTAAGTGTATTGAGTAAGCCTATTGGCTTGGGTTTAGTTTCTGCCTCCGTTTGTCTGTTGTTTCGTTTCTTATGGCTTAAAAAACAAAAGTCTTTAATTAATTTGAATTCTTAAGAACAAAGACTATAATAAAAATTTATTAAAATTGAATACTTCAATAGAAAAAAATATGAAACTAAATATATTGATGACTCAAAAATAACATAACCCAAGAAGACGTAGTTAATTATTGATTGTTTCAGTCCTTATATTTAATAATCCAACCGTCTTCGATTGATTTAATCTTTTCACTTAAGCTGCCGAGTACTCTTTTATTATAACTTAATTCTTTCTCCAACGTTTGCTGGTTTTATGTGATTATCCAATACGTTCGTCTAATCTTGTTTTCTTCCATTTTTTTTATGACTCCGATCTAGCTTTTTCTAATTAAATGATTTCATCTAAAATGTTAACTACCTCGGTCCAATGAGGGAACTTGAGACAAAAATAGATGAGCTTACATTATTTTTATTTGTAAACATAATAAAACTTGCTTGACACAATAATTTATCAAATGTGGAATCTGAAACCCACAAAAAGTTCTTGCACACACCACACATAATAATTTAATTTCAATAAATTACAAATACTAACAAGGAAAAATGAGAAAACAAAAAAAAAAAAAAGACTGACAGATTGTCCCCTAAATGTTTTTTTTATAATTGTAATACCAAGATCGTGCAGTACAGATGCCTACCAAAGAATGCTATATTCATTTTGGCATCATAAAATTATGGTACAAAAATATGTTATTGGGTGCCCCTAAATATTGCAGTGCTAATTATTATCGTGTCTGAAGTACTGTACTTACTTGATCCGCCTCTCTCTCTATGCTTTGTGGTCCCCCCTCGTCGAGTGTCCTAGGCCACAGTAACAGCGATCACTCCAGGAGATTTCTTCACCCGCATCTTTGATTCCACCACCGTTGCTCATCTCAAGCTCTGGTTGGATGCGTTCTGAGCTTCTTCTGGCAAATGAGTATCTTCTCCTTCTCGACACCGTATTCAGTGTCTTCTTTGCGGCAACTCCACCTCATGCCCTTTGCAATGGTGGTTATGGCGTCCATGAAGTAGCTTGATTCTCTTATGATAGTATAACCTGTGGGCCTCAGGATTCTGTCCATCTCCAAGAGCACATGCTTCATATCACATCTGCCCGTGTACCAACATGGGTCAGAAGAACTCGGGAACATAAAGAAATGACAATGCACTGCCAAATTTGTGGGTTCTTTATGTGGATGGGACCGTCAGTTATTGCAGTAATTGTGATATTTCTCCTGATCGCACCAAACTCAGATTGGTTTTGTTTTTGGTTTCAGGGTTCTGTTTGGTCCACCGTATTATGTTGTCTAGTCAATCAAAAAGGTACATGGGATGAATGTTCAGGTAGATCAAAGATAGCTAAAAGGTTTTCCAGGTCAACCTAAGTGTGGGGCAAAATGTACGAGAGTTTCAGTTAGTCAATATATTCCGGGATAAATGCAGTGAAGGATTAGGCCCAGTATAAATAACTGATAATCAAATCAAATATTCGAAATGCTAGAAACTTAAAAGAAATTAAAGCTCCATGCTTAGGTTACCTGTGGCTTTCGGCTGTGAAGAGACCATCAAGATGGAGAAGATCATACGTTCTTGGATATGTTGAGAATGCTTCACACCTAGAAATGAACGAGAGATAAGTTACGTTGTTTCTGTCTTAAAATAACATAGCATATCACTTTGTGCACAGAGACTTGCCAGTCATGGTAAGTTCCAATGAGGCCTCGGTCGTAGACAACTGCAAGTGTATTCACAGCATAGGATGATACCACATTCATGACCCACAAGGGATCTTGAATTACAGCAGCAGCAAAACCTCCATAAACTGTGTTCATGTCCATCACATTTCTTATTTTATCAGTTCCAATTGCGGGCAGCAACTTCTTGTAGTGCTTTGCTCGTACCTTCCACTTGCCATCATCATGTTTGAAAGCACTAGCACTCCCACCATGAATTTCAGCAAGGCGTACAGGTGCAACATGCAACCGTTCTGGCCATTTTGGGACGGATTGCAGAACTGATTTTGCATTTTTTGGATTTGGAACGACAACGCATGGCCGAAGTGGAGTGTACCATGCAGAATCTGGTTCAAGGCTGTCATCACACTTGGGTGGGTAGGCATCAGGGGCAGCAAGCTTACGATAGCAACTAGTATCCGAAACTTTCTTCCAGACAGCAATATCACCCTTCTTATTATACAATTTGAAGCACATTGAAGTAAGCAGTTCTTGCAAGCTTTCGTAATCTGATCTCTGCTCTTCTATGGTAGTGTTCCACCCTTTCCAATGGCTTTCATAATTAACTGGAGGACCAGAAAGGACCCAAAAACCACCAGGACGAAGTATTCGATGAACTTCCAGGAGATAAATTCCACCTGAAACCAAAAGAGAACTGTCAGGAAGAGATATCGGAGGAATGTTGGTGCCGCTTCAAACTTTGAGCTTGAGAAAAGGAAAGAATGGGTTTGACAGCAAGTCCATTTTCCCATCAACTGCATCGTGGAATCAACTGATAAACCTAGTTACTGTTTTCACAGTGTAAAATTCAATTACCAAATTCTGTCCATGGTATAAGGCATCTGGAGCAATGAGCCATGTCAAATGAGTTTGAAGGGAATGGAAGGCGTTGGGTAGAAATTATGCCAAGGATTGCAGGAATTCCACGTTCCAAAGCAAACTGGACTTGAGCTTCGTGATTGTCTCTTGGGGCAAGAGAAACTGTCAGGATTCCACGGTCTAATAGATCACCTCCCCAGCTAGCAACCTGAAAATAAGAATTACTTTGATCAAGTAATTATAGACAATAGAGGTAAACAACTAAGAAAACATAACAGAGGAATTCAATTTCTATTCCTATAGAACGTCCCACTTATATGTAATGTGGTTTGTTGCAGAAACTGGAAGAAGAAAAGCAAAACAAAAAAAGAAAAGCCAACTGATGGAACTCACCCCACACCCGGTATCAATAGCAGTTCGTACTGTCCCGTCCTTCATTTCTGGGATCAAATCCTGCATATGATCAACATAGGCACTCACTCCATTAGGAAACATAGTACCTCCGCCAGGAAAGAAGAACTTCTCTCCCTGTTTTCTCAGCCAATTCTGATTAGACTTTTGTTTGTTAATCCAATCATATGGTACGTTCCTGAATTCATAGTCGTGGAGCATATTAGATGAGACTTTTTTTAACAAAAAGTAAAACCTAGCAATTCAAAGTGACAGAGGCTAGAAGATAAGTGGAAGCAATCATAATACCTGTACCAACATTGATCCCTGCTCTTTGGCCACTTGATTGGAGGCTTATACCCATCTGGTGGAGGCACTAAGCATTCCTTCTTTTCAGATGGAGGAGGACAGTGTCGTTCCATGAAAGTTAGGCGATGATGACCATACTTCTTCCACCTCTGAGCAATAGATGTATAACATGAATATAGAAATTCTAAAACACATGGATTCGGGTGAGATATTAAATAAATCATGTATCAAAAACAGCTCCTACCCTTGGATCAGTGCATGGAGTTAAGTCCTGATAGTCAATGGTGCATTCAGGAAAGGCAATGGATTTTATTTGAAGAGGAGCAACTTCGGCATCCTTGGGAGTTTGGACTGCCTTCGTTACATCCATGGCGTTCTCGGTCTTAATGCTATTTCTCTCGGAACAAAAGATCCCGCCTAGATAAAATGAAAACCCACAGAGTGCAGCAAACAATATTATCATGGGAATAACCTTAGATTTTTTATCGGGATGTACAGCCGGCTTTCCATCTTTATACTTCATGATTCAACACAAAGAGAATTATCTGCAGAGTCAACAAGTTTTCGGTCAGAAACATAATGAATTGATGATAAAAATTGCCAGTTGCTGTGTTCTACCTCAACATAATATGACTTCGATATGGAAAATCTGAAAATGAGTTGATAGCCAACTTATATTATATGTGATCTTCAGGAACATGAATCTACCAACAGATCAGCTAGTAAAACAGATGCTTGAACACACTCAAGAAGAAGTGATAAAAAGAATCGATCAAGTGCCCACGGTCTTAATAGTATGGATAAACGGGATAGCAGCTTTTCAAGCACAGGGCCACTAAATGGTTAGAACTTGTGCATGAGGCCTGTAGAAAGATGAATAAGTTCAACCAAATCCCGAAAGAGCAAAGGAAATTAGTAAATAACAGAAATGCAGTGGACCATACTAAATTCGTAAATTGAGAAGACATGAAAATATGTGCAACCTCCGACATCTGATGGCAACTACAAGCACGAAATTTCCTTTTCCATGCTACTTTAGTATGAATACTTTTCACATGACAATGGGGCCCTTAACCCCAAACCCAGCCGTCCTAAAAGGAGCTCTCTCTATTTCTTTCCATATACACACACGTAGGCCAAGTCAAAAAGGAAACAGACAAAGCCGGTGGATCTATAAAAAATAATCAACTGGGAAAATAAAAGAAAAGGAAAACAATAAGCTTTATCAATTTAATCATTTCCTTCAGAACCAAGAAAAGTAACTTCCAAAGCTGTATTATTTATTTCTCAAACGTCATAAGCGATGACTACACCAATATAGACTCATAGAGGATAATAATAGTCATCATGATGAACAAAGAAAGCAGAAGAACGTAAATCCTGTTCTAGCACATAAGGGTATGCTCAAAAGGGCAAAAAGATTTGACATTTTTTATCACAATAACAAAATCCAAGAATGAGGTTCGTTGATGGAAGGAGAGAGCAAGAACAAGCCAATGTGCAGGCCTGGAGGGAGCAAAAAGTGAAAAAAAAAAGAAAAAGAATAGAAGTAGGAAACCGACTTTGGTAACATTGTAAAAATGATTCTCTAATTTTCATTAGAATGATCATATTACAGCCTAGAATTAGCAAGAGAGTGGAGAAAGTGAAATAGGAATTGGAACACAGCGAAACATGTCAGATCTGCAACGCAAAAACAAGAGAACAAAAGAAAACACATGAAACAAGAAGGACTAATGGCAATGTTCAAGTGTTTAAAAAAGATTTTTCAAAAAAAAAAAGAAAAAAAATACAACCTGAGAAGCAATCTGTAAAAGGAAATGAAAAACAGATGTCCCAAAAAGAAATGGAGACAGTAACACAGAGCAGAGCAAGCAACAAAATGCAAATATCAAAGACCGTACCTTTCTTCTTCTTCTTCTTCTTCACTCTATATCCACAAAAGTAAAAAATTTGTGAATGTGGGGGATACACAAGAGACAGCAATCTCCTACCTCAAAAGAGAAAGACCCGACGACAAGAAGCAGAGACACAGATAAAATGGGGCTAAGAAAAAACGCAGTGCATTAAAAACTTGTGAGATCTACCGATCTCTGGACCTCACACAAACACACGCATTCGCTCTTTCAAGCCTTAAATAACTATGTCTCGTCGCCTTCTGTTTTGCATAGCTGTCCTCTCGTTGCTTTCTATTGGAGTCATTTCTCCTTTTCTTTTTTATTATTATTATTATTATTTCGTTTTCTTTCATTCTTTTTGTTTATTTGCTCGGTTGTAATGGCAAATACTATTGGTGGTATTGAAAGGTAAAAAGAAAAGGTGGAGAGAGAGAGGAGGCTGATTTCAATTTTCAACCATCGCCTAAATTTCATGCAAAAAGCACCTTCTGATCTCTAATGTCAAAACTCAAAACTCAAAAGTTTCATGCCTCTTATGAAATAAAAGGCATACGCTTGCAGTTTGTAGTGAACCTGCGTCTCGTGTTTTTAGCCGACGAAGACAACAACCCATATGTTTGGACTTTTCAGCGTCACCGCAGGATGCAGTTATTTTTTTTTTTTCCCAATATTTGGAGTAGACTAGTTTTATAGACGTAGTTCTCATTTTTCCATGGGCGTTCTCCTTTACATTTTAACATATAAAAAAATGTTTAATCATCAAACTGATTCTTAAAACCCTTGGTTCAATAATCTTTTATTACAGGACATTGAAATGTCCATTTTCATTGACAAATTATTCTTTCGGGACAAATACTTATTTTGAAAAAGGAAGTTGAGTGCAAGGTCTCAAGTTGAGTCTTAATATTGATAGTGTGAAAGTTCATCTAATATGGTGACTTTTTATATGCACAAAACACTGAGTTACCTTTCTTATAAGTTAAGTAAGATTAAATCGTGATTTATCTCCTTCATAATTCTGTCAAGCCAGAGTGTGAGTGTACGATTCCACCTTTCAACGAGATAGCAAAACCCATTAAATTAAGCCACCGGGGCCCCCTATTAACTAACCTCTTCTTCGCGGATGACCTAATCCTCTTTTCTAAAGCGACTGTCGATCAAGCCCGGGCTCTTAGAGACACCCTGACTCTATTTTGCAAAGCATCTGGCTAGAAAATCAACCATGACAAATCTCGCTGTTATTTTTTAAAGAATGTCCCCCACTTCAGAGCTCGACAGTTGAGCAGAGATTTGGGCGTTAGGCAAATTACCGATTTAGGAGGCTATCTTGGGATGTCTATGCTACACTAAAAAATTCATAAAGGCACCTACCAGTACATTCTAGATAAGGTACAACACCGCCTCTCGAGCTGGACCGCAAATCTGTTGTTCCTTACTACCCGTACATCCTGACACAATCGGTCATCTCTGCCCTTCGCATCTATACGATACAAACGGTACACCTTCCCAGATGCTTCTGCGACGAATTAGAAAAAATTATGCGCAACCTTTTATGGAGCTCTATCCCAGACACCAAAAAAGTGAACCTCATCTCTTAGGATAAAGTTTGCAAACCCAAAAAAATGAGGGGCCTAGGCATTCGCAAAATTCAAGAAACTAACAATGCTTTGCTTACCAAACTTGGTTGGACTTTAATCTCGTAGCCGAACAAATTATGGGTTCAAATCCTAGCTGTTAAATATAACTTTGATGCCTACAACCTGCCCACCTCCCTTCCTGCTACTGGTAGTTTTATGATTTGGAGGAGCATCAAAACTGTTTGGCCTCGTGTCCTTCGTGGTATCAAATGGGGTATATGCAATGGCTCAAGGGCTTGTTTCTGGTTGGATCCTTGGGTGACAGATGTGGGCCCACTCATCTCCTATGCTCTCGCTCCTATCTCCCCCTCCACTCGAGATCTGCGAGTGCGTCATTATACTAACAGCTCAGGTAACTAGCGTTGGGATGAATTTCAATCTTTACTTCCTCATCTTGTTTGTATGTCCATTGCAGGTATTCTGCCTCCCAAACCCCACTTAAGGCCAGATAAGCTTACTTGGGAGATGTCGGACTCCAGGCACTTCACAACAGCAACCGCTTATCACATGATTCTGGCGTCAACCCCCCGGGATACAAATAACCCCTAGAAGATCATTAGGAATTGGCCTAGCATCCGGTCCTTTCTTTGGCTCCTTGTTCAGGACCGATTGTTAACTAATCAAGAAAGGCTTCGGCGACATCTAACTCTGACAACAGAGTACCATCATTGTTAAGTGGACGAGACTTTCATACATGTCATGAAAGATTGCCCTAGAGCACGGAGAATGTGGTATACTTTTCCTTTACTTAACATCTCCACTAACTTTTTTGATCTTCCTCTATCTGATTGGCTCCAGGTTAACCTCCAATCGCACTGGCGGCTCAAAGGCCTTGATTGACCCCTCATATTTGGTACAGCTTGCTGGTTTTTGTGGTCTTGGAAAAATCAGTCTATTTTCGAAGACCACTTCCTTGGCCCGGATCTCCTACTTCTACTGTTTTGATCTATACACAACAGATGCAACTAGCTTTGAACCAACAAAGCATGAGTGATCATGTCCCCCGACCTCGACAGGAACAATTCATTGGATGGAGTCGACCGGCTACTTGACTGGGTGAAGTTGAACACAAACGGGACATTTAAAAACTCTTCCGGCTTAGCGACTGCTGGAGGACTTATTTGCAATCGAGCTGGTGATTGGCTCAGCGGTTATGTCCAGAATCTCAACCGATGTTCTACTATCGATGCCAAACTTTGAGGAGTCCATTCAAGGAAGACACTAACATGGGAGCTCGGATTTCGAAAGAACGAATTATAGTTGGATTCTCAAACGGTTGTAAATATGCTCTCGGATTCCACTACCCGCATCTAGTCTCTTAATCCGGTCGTCTTAGGTATTAATGAGCTACTCAATTGTAACCGGGTAATTCTACCCTACCACATTTATAGAGAGGGTAATAAGAGTGTCGATTGACTCGCTAATTTTGTTGTAAATTTTGAATTAGAAATTACTACTTTTGTATCTATCCCTTTAGGGGGTGGCTCGATCCTCCTGAAGGACATCAGTAAGATTAGGATTCTCAGACTAGTCTAAATTGTGGTCGTTGTTCCCGTGTAAATATAAAAAAAATGACCCTTAGGTGGAAATGGATTGATACTTTTATTTTTTCTTGGCATTGGAATTTGTATCTATTTTCTATCCAATCATAAGGTTGACGTCAAAGTAAACTGGTGAAATAGGAAACACAAGAAAGTTTCTTTACCA
>JANTNU010000005.1:11698054-11708313 GCA_024752395.1 Erythroxylum havanense | reverse complement strand
ATGATTTTTTGGGACAATAAATTGAAGTCATGGAAAAAAATAAAAATGGAGAAAAGGTGGCTAAAAAATGAGAAAAAAAAGGAGGTAGGAGAAGATGAAAAGGTAAAAAAGAAGGCAATCCATGAAATTTTAAGTTATATTAATGGGCAAAATAAGAAATGTAAAAATTTAAAAGTAAAATTGGAATTTAATTCTAAGAAGGGTGTTTTGTATTAATAAAAATAAATGAGGGTAAAATAGGACTTTTAATAGTTATGGGTATTCTAGTAATTATGATAGTTAGATTAAGTAAGGATATTTTTAATAATTAAAAATAGAGTGGAAAAGGGAATAATGTTGGATTATTAAGTGTAATTAAATTGAAATTTTTTCTTTAATAATTCTAATAGAATTTTGTAATGTCTAGGTTCGAAAGTCGAATTAAGGAGTAAATTAGACTTATCAAATAGTTAAATATGAAATTTAGATAAGGATAACCTTAGATTGCATTGTTAGAGTAGTGAACGTTTTTTTGAAACTTTGAATTTTTATTAATAATTTATTTTATAACTAATTATATTTTGAATTAGTCATTAATTAAATTAATGATTAATATATGATTATTAATTTTAAATAATTAACAAAGTATAAGGTGTTTTGCTTTTATATTTTGTTACGTATTATGAGGTGTATCCCTTGTTAATTCGGTGAAAAATGTGTTAATTAAATTTTCAGCTATGCATAAGGAAGAATATTAACGCAAATTGAATTTGGATAATACTAGCTCTATCCAATTGGTTCTATAAATATGTTTTCTAATGACTTCTAAGGTTAATTTATGAAGCTTTGATTTATGTTCTAACCAAATTATGATATATAAGGTCTCAAGATTTGGTTTATATCTAGGTAGATTGGACTTAATTATATAAAACCCTATAATGCTCAATGTCATTCCTCTCTTTGAATGATGTCCTTCACTTTATCTTTGTTTAACAACATATGTCTAATTGAATTGAAATACGATATTTTGTATAAGGCACCCAAATCATTCCAACTATCATACTAAAACTAAAAATCTTGTCTGTTGGATATAAGGTCCTTATTTCTTAGCTAATGGAGTCTCTCATCCCAAGCATCTAATTAATAATCTATTAATTCTTATTCCTAGTTTTCAAATTCTAGAAGCCTAGCAATGGGAATGCATATATTTGATTCAAATGGATTACTTTTTAATGAATAATATTCATATCCTCTTCACAATTAACATCTTATTTATGTCTTTGATGGGAATAATTCAAAAATCCCCCTTTTCTTTTCGATAATATAATTGAACCGTTTTACTTTAGTTATTATTTCCATCTTAAGTTCTTTTATCTATGGAAAGTTCTTGATAATTCTCTCAATAGCCTTGATTAGACTCTTTGGTAGAATTAGAAGAGAGCTCCAGTATATATGCATATTGAGTATTAAGGATATAAGTTGAAATCTACTTGAATATGATAAAAGTTAGTTCTACCAGTTACTAATCCTCTTCCATTTTGAGTTAAGACGTGGTTAACCTTACCTAAATGATGGCCTTCTAGTAGTGATAAGAATTCTAAGGTACTTAATGGAGCTTCCAAAAATTGGAGTCTTGAAATTCTAAAAAGAAGCTCAACTACATTCTTTGGTCTTACTGACATAAAGATCTTGCTTTTTCTAGAATTTATGCGAAGATCAAAGGTCTTAATAAAGGAATGAAAGGAATTCATGTAAAATTTAAATAGAGAAGGGGTTTGTACCATTAAGCAATAACAAATCATCAGTAAATGCTAAGTTGCATAACTTGAGTTCTTTTTATTTGCTATAATACTTGAAATTTTGCTTCTATCAATATAGTATGAGATGAGCATAATGAGTCAATATAAATAGTAAAGAGCTAAAGGGAGAGGGGTCTCTCTTGCCTCAATCTTTTAACTCTATTAAGCACTAGTGTTTGCTTTCCTTTCACAAGAATACTGTTAGAACTTGTAGAGAAGCGTTGCTAATTCATTTTATAAAAAAATTTAGAGCTTTTTACAGATACTTTGTTATGATAATTCTTGAATAAATCATGAATAAGGAGAATTTTATATCCTACGTTTCTCTTTTTAACGAAAACTCTTTGAATAGGACTTATCATGTTCTTTAGAGCTTCTTTCGGCCTTGAAGTAAGCATTTTAAAATGATTTTGTATATTACATTTCAACAAGAGATTGGTCTAAAGTTCTATCGGTTATTGTGATTAACAAATCTCGAGAATTAGGCTAACATAGGTTTTATTAACTTCTCTCGGCATTTTCCTTCTAGAGAAGAACTTCGTGATTTCCTATGACACTTTATCACCAATAATATTCTGTCTTCTAAAACAATAGAGCATTAGAGCCATCAGGGCTTAAAGCTTTGTTTGGATTAATGTTAAAGACAACTACATCTATATCAGCTCTATTAAATGGTACAACAAGTTGGTTTACTTGTATTGAATCAATTAAGTGAGGAATGAAATATCTGAGTGCTTGCACAATAGAAAGAAAATGAAAAAAATTACAATAACTATTTTAAAATGAACTTCTTATTCATTAGATAAAGAAGATTTAGTATCATTAGTTAGGAAGTCTTTAAAGTAGTTGTATGTCAAAGACTTGAGGTCCTCGTAGTTACAAATTGTGTTTTTATATATATGGATTTGATGGTGCATTAATTTTGATTCGTTTCCTTCTTATCAAGATTGCATTGTAAAAGAATTTAGTATCTTTATCACCCTCATTAAGGCAACGGATCCCAATTTTTTATTTTTATGAGAGAATTATGATCTTCAAAAATTTTGAAGATCATTTTAATAATATTTTATATATGTTTATGTTATTCTAACTCATTAAGTTATTTTATTTAATTTTGAGTAAAATTATCCAATAATGATATATGGAGATTAAAGAATGGGAGGAATTTGGTAGACATAATAAAGATGATCAAAAACTCATACTTGTCAATAACAAGGAGCTTCTCAAACGTATTTCTTTATATCTTATAATTTGTATTATGCATATGTGCTATAACTTCAATTAATTAAAAAGGGTAAAAAAAAATGTACTCTTTATTTTATAAAAAATAAAAAAAATCCCAAAATCATGTCATACGAACTATCATTTGTAAGAGATGACATATAGTAGAACTAGTGATAATAAAATTAAAGATAACTGTTACGTTATAATGATTGTTGGTTATGAGATTCTTGACAATTACACGTATTATTAAATTATTAGAAAATTTAGAATTCACAGTTTATAGTCTTTTGAATTGAATTGGTATTTGTAATTCTTAGTTTCTATAATCTTTTCCATTAGTTTGCTGAACAAGGGTGCTGCTCATAGATGCTAGCTATTTTGCGCGGGGAGCCATTCCTTCTAGGATGCTGCCCCTGGTTACAATAAAACTTGAAGATAACTTTTGTTTTTAAACCTAACTTTTGTTTTTAACTAACTTTACTTTGGCACTTTACTTCTAAAAAGATGTTATTTTTCCCTTTTTTTCATTAATGCAGACTATTAATTCATAAACTTTTCCACCATTACCCTCCCAACGTTTAAATCATCAATCACCTACCCTCCACCAACCTCCACCAACCTACACAAATAGCCAAATAACCCAAAGCCATTATCCATCTAGCACCAACAAAAACAACCTATGGAACAGAAGCTGGAAGCAAGTGGACGGGGAGTCTTTAAACCTTACACTCCACCGTAGTCCTCCTAAAGAAATTAAAAGCATATCAGTTGTTGCACCAAATCTTGAGACACTAAAAGTAGGTGCTAGATCTTGGGAATCTACACTAGTAGGGTTCTTTATAGAGAAAAGGCAACCTTTTACAGTAATCCAAAGATGGGCAATTAACGAATGAAAAGCTAGAGGTATAACAAATGCCCTGCTATTTGAGGATAACTTAATCTTGTTTACGTTTACATTCCAAATTGCAGCAAATAAGGTAGTGGAAGAGGGCCCCTAACATGTAACTCAACTTCCATTATTGCTACAAATATGGCAACCTAACATTAGATTAGAAAATGTCAAAATACACAACATTCTAATATGGATTAACTTAAATAGCATACCCTTGGAGTGCTAAACCACACAGGGTCTTAGTATTAGGATAACAATGTAGTAATTAATGTCTTAAATAAAGTCAATACCTCTATAAATAATAGTAGTGGAGAGAAATGGAAGAATTAAGAATCATCATATAATAATAAATCAACAACAATTCCATTTTAAGATACTGAGACTAGAATAAAACCTCTTGATAAGGAAAACGCAACTATAGGTAATTCCTCTATTAATTCATTCAATCTAAAAATTGAAGAGGTTGAGCTACATAAGTTTCAAAATGTGATCAGTAAGAGGACTTAGAGAAGTGGAAGAAAAAAAAAGGCTCTAAAGATAAAAATATCCTAATATGACAATCTTAGTATGGAATGTCTGCGAAATCAATAGCCTAAAAAAGCTTAATGTTTTGAGGGATTTTATAAGGGGGATTAAGCCTCTAATCTTAGTTTTACTTGAAACTAAAATAAGTTATGAAAATCTTAATAACTTATTTTAGTTTCTCTTTAACCATCAACATCACCATTATGGTAAAATCATAATTCGTTACAATGAGAATTTTGTAAAAGTGGAAGAGAAGCTCTCTAATGCACAACTGATGCATTTAACAATGTACTTCATTTTAAAGAGGGTTACAATCTTCTCCTCTTTTATGTATAGCTTTAACACAGCCTTCCAAAGAAGTGGTATTGGGTCCAACTTAAGAAATATTCAAGGAACTTTTTCATGTTCTTGGATCATTAGTGGAGATTTCAATTCTACTATGTATAGATCTAATGTAGAGGGGAAATGCAATCTAACGAATTATAATGGAGATTTTAAGTTATGTATTGATCAATTAGGGGTAACAAATCTTAGACAGAAAGGTTACTCCTTTACATGGAGTAACAAACAAAATACTTCATGGTCCATAAGAAAAAAATTGGACAGAACTTTAGCAAAGCCATCTTATATCATACCTTACTTCTAACTGATGCTCCCTTTCAAAGGATCTACAAGCATAACCCATTCAAGTTTGATAACTTTCTTGTCAAAGGAAAGGGATTTAATAAGGCATTATTGAATGAATTTCCACTCAAGTCGCTGGCATTAAATAATACATTTGTTGTCAAAACCATAAAGTTATTAAGTTATAAATGAAGAATTTGAAAGCCACAAATTTTCCTAGCACTCAAGCAGCTGTTAATAAAGTTAGAGAAAGTTTAGTTGCCCTTAATATCTTCTAGGATTATTCAAAGGGAAAAGTTAATAATTATCTAAAATTGTGCAAAATAACTCTCACTCATCCATTAGAGGCTTAGAATTAACTGACTTAAAAAATGGATAGATAGGTTGATCTAAATGGAAACTCTCAAATTATTTAATTAGATGCACAAGAGTTTATCTTACTCACCTTTGTTTTGTAAATGACTTGGTTCTATTCTCTAAAGCTCATCTAAAATCAATTAAACAATTTATGGAAACTCTCAAGCTATTTAATGATGTCAGGTCTCAAGGTGAATCTCTTAAAAGCGAATAATTAAAAAACTTAACCGATTTGACCAATTTAATTGTAAAAGCTTTGAACAGTCTAACTTTGCAATTTAGTTTTTAACTTTTCGATTCGATGTACTTTAATAACTCTTGTTGTTAAAAATTGATCCATTTATTAATTAATTAGACAAATTTTGTAAATTAATAAGAATTTATAAAGCAAAATAAACCAATTAATGTTTATTTAATAATCTCTTTTTTAATTAAACTTCAAATTCTTTGATAGGTAATAACAATCTCTTTCAATCATATTTCAAATTCTTTAATTTTATTTATTCTTTAGCTAGTTTTATAAAGGTATAACATCAGTTGAACCTTTCAATCATATTTCAACTTCCTGTCTGATTTTTAAAGTATTGATAAAATTCATTTTATCCTATCTTCATCTGTGGAATTTCTATAGGCTAGTATTTCTAACCTAACTGGAATGAGAAGGAAATACCCTTCATTACAATATCTAGGCCTTCTTATTACAAATAAAAGGTTAACATTCAATTAATGTCTCCCTTTGATTGAGAAGATCCAGAAGAGAATTAGCAAATGGACTAATAAGTTTTTATCTTTTAGAGGAAGAGTTCAACTAATCAAACCTATCATTTGGTTCATGCTTATTGGAGTTCTCATTTTTCAATTTCTTGAAAGTTAGTAAAATTCATTGAGAAAATGAAAGTTAGTAAAAATTCATTTAGAAAAAATTCATTGACAAAATGATGAGATACTTTCTTTAGGGCAAAAAAGAGTTATGTTCATCCTAAAGTCAAATGGGTGTAAGTGTGTAAACCTAAAGAACAAGGAGGATAGGGAATTATAGCTGTTAAGGTCACTAATAAACTCTTAATGCTAAAAAGACTTTGGAAAGTGCTCTAAGAAAAAAATTTCCTCTGGATGAAATGGTTACATAGCTACTTTTTAAAAGGGAATAATTTATAGACCATATCTGTAAGACCAACATCCTCCTGGCTCCTAAATCAATTGCTAAATATTAAGGAAGAGATCACAAATGAAGTAAGCTACAAATTTGGTCATGGAAACTCATCTTTCTTATGGCATGACAATTGGACAAGCTATGGTCCTCTTTCTCAAATCCCATAAGTAGTAATAACTCTCTCAGTGATAATGGACAGGATAAAGTTGCCACCTTGATCAACCAAAACCATTGGGTGCACTTTCCAGAAGCAATACAACATCATATTCACCTATATTAATCTTCAAGATTGTTAATTATGACTTAATCTACATATTGAAAATTTTACAAGCACGACTTAAAGAAAGAAGATTCATTGTAATGATCAAGAGGTATCCTGGCATAGGGTAATCTGGAATTATATCTTATGTCCCATTGAAACTTTCCTAATTTAGCTAACTGTCAAGGATAGACTTACCATGATGGATAAATTACAATTTATGAATTTAAATGGGAATTGTATCCTATTTAAGGAGGATAATGAAATGAGGGATCACCTATTTTTTGACTATTCTTTCTCTAACTCCATTTAGTGTAAAGTTGGAGAGCATTACCTATGGAATGAAAACTCTAACTCTATTTCAGAGGCTATCAATTAGTGAACTGCTTCACAAGCCTCCAATCCATTTTGGAAAAAACATGTGTTGGTCCTAGCCATAACTACTTAGGAGTTATGGAAGGAGAGGAATCTTAGAAGGGTCCCAAAACAAGGAACATTATGAGCAAACAATTATGTAAGTCATACTACAGAGCATAAATGAACAATCAATATGTTGGGAACTGATGTAAAGCAATAAAGAAGAATAGGAAAACTACGAGGATACCTTAAAGGCAACAAACACGATAACTTGCAGAACATTCTTGATGGTGGAGTGAACTTTAATTGCTTGTTTGGTTCAAGGAATGGAATAGATAAGGAATAGAATAGTTATTCTTGGAAATAGAAAAGATGAGGAATAAAATAGAATAGGTATTACTTTGTTTGGTTCAAGGAATGGAATAGATATAAAATTTCTACTCCTACGTTTGGTTTAAAAATATAAACTTGAAATGAGAAAGGAATAAGTAACAAAAGATTAAAATATCTTTATTATTATTATTATTATTATTATTATTATTATTATTATTATTATTATTATTATTTCTTCTTCTTCTTCTTCTTTTTCTTCTTATTATTAATTTTATCAATTTTTTTATTTTATTTTTATTTTGTTATTAAATTCCTTGTTATTATTAATTTTCTTCTTCTTCTATTTAATCATCATCATCATCATCATCATCATCATCATCATCATTATTATTATACAAAATTAATTTTCTTGTTGTTGTTGTTGTTGTTGTTGTTGTTATTATTATTATTATTATTATTATTATTATTATTATACAAAATTATTATTAAGGTTCTTTCATTAGAAAATTCTAGTCTTCTAAAAAAAGAACAAAGAATATTGTTAAAGCAAATATAATCTGGTTCCAGATGAAAAAAAATCCATATCTTATTTAACCATCACATAATTCCCAATCTCCAATAATTGTTTTTTCAATATCATGTACAGTGTGAGGGACTTGCGAAGCGAAAGCATTGGTTCAATTGGCTTTACTCCACCAATTTGTTCATTGACTTTACTCCACCAGATTGACTTAATCTAACCTCTAATCTCTTTGTACTAGCTTCATAATCTATCCAAGAATGCAATCTCGTTATGTTCTCAAATATTGCAATAATAAATGAAGCACTTCTCACTTTGACTGACACAAAACCACCCAAATCAATTCCCATATAATTCTCCATCAATTCTCCAGGTTTGGCATCCTTAAATGAACCAAATACAACAGAGACAATCTTAAAATCACTCTTCTTTGTTTATAATGGACAATTATGAAATGCACTGGCATTAAAAGCATTAGGAACCATAATAAGAGCCAAACCATATTCATCATCTAGGGACATAAAAAACAAGAACTACGTGGACAAATAAACCATCTTTCTAGGATTACCTTCGACAAGGTTGATTAGTCTCATGTATATGACTTCCTCTGCTGAAACTCACTGAGTGAGCTAGCTAACTCGATGAACCATCATCAACAATCTTGGCATCACCATACAAAGCAATGTTGGACTTAAAGTTTTGATCTTTACGAAAACTTTGGAAACAAAATGAGAGATTTGGGCCTGCAGTGATGAAATTGAAGTGGGAAATTAGGAAAGTTATTGAAACAAAGTAGATGAAAGTGAGGAACTTGGCCATTGATGAATTGGGTTTTTCCAACTGAATATGGGGTTTACTTTCTTTGAAAGCTTTGAACTTTTACGACTTGTGAGATTAACCCATTTCTTTGTGTGACCACATAAAGCATAGAAGCGAAGTAAAGAATAATGGTGGAAGTTGGCTTGGAGGCTATGAAAATTAAAAATGTTTACTCTCTTTTACAACTCTCTTTCGCAACTTATGAACAGGGTCATCGCAAACAATCCAAGCTTAAGCTACCATTTTTCCATTTCCCATTTTCAACACCACATGGAAAAGTCAAAAGAAAAGGACAGAAAAAAAAAACCAAATGACTTACCCATAATCTAGAAATGGTATAATGATGGAATCACGAACTGGAGAAGAGAATCACGAACTTGAAAAAGTGGAAGAAGTTTCGGGAGGAGGCTTGAAGAAATTTCAGACTCCAAAGATTCGAAAGGCTTAAGCTTGAGAAGGATAAATTCAGCCTAAAGAAGAATAGTCATTCGTGGAATACATAAAAATGGGTCGAGACTAGTTTTTTCTATTCCCCAAATTTAAGAATAAATAATCCTAAAGATTGCTTATTTTGTGTTTGAAACTAACCAAACACAGGTTTTATAATATAGCAAGGAATAAACTAGGAATATAATTGCTATTCCATTAAACCAAACATCCCGTACGTAGTTACAAGAGCTGATTGGAGCTAAATGAAAATTCAACCAGGAGAACAACTAGTCAAAGATAGAGAACATGGTCAACCTTACCTAATGGTGGTCAAATCATTAAAGGGAAGCGATGCAGCAACCAAAAAACCTTCTAGAGTAAATTGAAAATTTTTCAATCCCTAATTTAGTAAAGTTTTGAGGCTTCAACTTTATATAGAAGGAATATTTTACATCATTGTTAAATGACAGAGTTTTAGTTAGTCTGAAAATGGTGCGCATCATTATTATTATTTGGTTAAGGGGAGGTTTTCATTCTTAACTCTCCAAACATATATGCTTTGATCCTTTTATTATGGTTTCATGTACTCTTAATTTTTTGATTAATGAAATGTTTTAATTTTTCAAAGAAAATAGTAACTTACTAGACTTGACAATTTTGTTAATAATGTGGAGATTTTATATCGAGGTGTTGGATATGGTTCCCTCTCACATGGAGGGACTTCATGTCCAATGTTGTGGTTGCGGCACTGATTTGCAGCATTTGTTGAAAAGAAAACATGCAATATTTGTTGAAAAGAAGACATATAGCATTTGCTGAAAAGAAGAAAAAAAGACAGCTGCCTACGGTGGAGTGCCTATAAAAACATTCTATGCTTTAGAAGAAATATAAAGAAAAACAGAGAGAGAAAATCAGAGCAAATCAAATGCTCTGAAGTTAGGAAATATATTCCTAAAGGGTTGGTGAGTGACAAAATAGTGAGGTTAGTA
>JANTNU010000005.1:11569466-11580887 GCA_024752395.1 Erythroxylum havanense | reverse complement strand
TAAAAGCTTTGCCAACGTATTTCTACAAAGCACATGCACATCTGCCTAGCTACATTATCTGAAACTCGTGGCTCTGCTCATTCTCTGTGTCTGAAAAGTGAAAAGAAAGCGTGAGCGGATCTAAAGCGCTACTTACTCACTCCATAGGTACAGTTTTCCTAGGTCCTAGATCACTCCTTTTTCTCTTATTTTCGGTCATTAACAAATTGTTTATGCTACTCAGAGTTTTGTCATGAGCAGAATGGTTGATTCACCATTCAGCCAGGGGATGTATGTTCTGCTGGCTTGCATAGCTTTGATATTGTTGAATACAAAAGCTGCTACCATACCAATTACTATAGTTGAGACTGCAACAGCGAAAGGAGCCGGTTAGAGACTTCTCTTACAAAATGATTCTTGATTTAATTTGTTCATGTTTCTTTTCTTTGTCTTCTCCCGTGTCTTACCTGCTTGAACTGTGGCGAATTTTTGCAGTTTGTTTGGATGGGAGTGCACCGGGTTACCACTTGGAAAGAGGATCTGGTTCCGGGATTAACAACTGGTTGGTTCACATGGAGGTAAATTCTGCTAGTCCTTGATAAGCTTTTCTTGCTAAGTTTATAAAATGTTTCATTAAAAAGAAGTGAGATGAGAAGTCCATTTTTTAAGTTCCCAGAATACCAGTTGATGCTGTTATGTGCTGGTTTTGGCTCGTTAAGTTCAATGATATGCCTTTGTCACGAATAATCTGTGCAGGGAGGAGGTTGGTGTGAAGATATTGAGACTTGTCTTTCCCGTAAGAACACTTATAAGGGCTCTTCAAATAAAATGGACAAAACAATGGGATTCTCTGGCATACTAGGAAGCAAGCAGAGTTCAAATCCTGGTATGACATAGTGATTTTGTTGTTTTACATCTCGGTTTCTAAGCATGTTCGTTACTCTCTCCTCAGATTCAATCTACCTCAATCTTAGCACATAATCTCTTACTGAATTATGCTTAAATATGTAGATTTTTACAACTGGAATAGAATCAAGATTAGATACTGTGACGGATCATCTTTTACTGGTGATGTTGCTACAGTTGATCCGGTAATGTTATCTCAAGCTTGTCTTTTCTAGTAGAAAAACTTGAAACATTGGACATATGTATCAATTCGTTCATCTGGAGCAGAAAACTAACCTTCACTTTAGAGGAGAAAGGATCTGGCAAGCTGTTATTGATGACCTGTTGGCAAAAGGAATGAACAAAGCCAGAAATGTATGCTACAAATGAGCTGAAGTAGTTTTTTCTTCCCCATGGTTAAATTCTTCTATTTCACACATCAAACTTGTTGGTTGTTTGTATGACAGGCTATTCTTTCCGGTTGTTCTGCTGGTGGACTGGCTGCAATATTGCATTGTGATAAATTCGCATCCCTCTTACCTGCCGGCGCCAGAGTAAAATGTGTCTCTGATGCTGGCTATTTTATTCATGGGTAAGCTTGCGTGGAAGGTCCTTAGATCCTTTTACTTTACATGGCTACTTGAGGGGTTTACTTACATTCTTCAACAGGACTGATATTTCTGGAGGCTCTCATATTCAAAGCTTCTTTGGAAAAATAGTTCAAACACATGTACTTTTTCTGCCTTTGCATTACCTTATTGGTCACTTAAAATTGTGTAATGGAATCTGGCTCTGTTGTCCCAACATATCAGAAGAGTTTCTCATTTTGTTGCAACTCTTTGTTCCGGCTGTCTTTCCATGCAGGGATCGGCAAAGAATTTGCCTTCATCATGCACGTCAAGAATGAAACCGGAGTTGGTGAGTTTGGCTATTCTGCTAATGATTTCTTCCTTTTTTTTTGGCAAGTCCTTTTTATCTTGATCAACGGCTTTTGATCTGCCTCGTCGAGACTTTACCTCCATATGTCATTGCAGTGTTTCTTCCCACAATATGTGGCTCAGACTATGAAAACACCACTTTTTCTCATAAATTCCGCTTATGATGCCTGGCAGGTTAGCAAATAAAAATCTTTTGGCTATTGTATCTGTTTTACAATGGAACAAAATATTGATTTTTCTGTAAATCTTCAACTCTCTTGTGCAATTATCCAGCTAAAAAATATTCTTGCACCAAGCGCCGTTGATTCAAAAGGTAGCTGGAAGAGCTGCAAGCTTGATTTAAAGAAATGCTCGGCTGCTCAACTCCAAATTGTACAAGGTGATTGATCACCAACCTTTGATGAAATAACACTAGACGGAAAAACTTAGCTGCCCCATGTGATATTCTACATAGCAATCAAAACTTAAATGTCTTAGAAACTTAAATCTTCCTATTAAGGAAAAATCTTACTTTGAAAAGTTATATTATATCAGGTTACAGGATGCAGTTCCTAAGGGCAATACATACAGGAATTGGCAGTTCCACATCAAAAGGATTGTTCATAAACTCATGCCATGCTCATTGCCAATCCGGATCACAGGTTACATGGCTTAGTGACAAATCTCCAGTTGTGAGAAACACGGTAAAGACAGCCATCATTCTCTTTTTTAACCATGTTTTTTTTTAATGACAAGAAAAATGTACTAGCTCATTGTCTTGGAATATACTAAGCCATTTCATGATTGAAACCCTGGTCTTCAGAAAATGGGAAAGGCAGTTGGAGATTGGTTTTACGACAGAAGCCCCATCCAGAGGATTGACTGCGAATTCCCCTGCAATCCAACTTGCGTTAAAGTTGATTCTGATTCGTAAGAGACATCGGCAAACGCATCGCAAAAACATCTATGGCCTTTTCTTTTGTTGTTGAGTATTTATGTGAAATAAATAAAGAAGCTCCACTCCACAGCACAGAAGATTCTGCAAGTATCCTTGTATTCGTTGAAGAAATCAATGTATTAATGAACTGTAATCTTACACAACTGTGTCTTTCTAAACATTTATTATCTGAAGAAGACATCATTACCAGTTACCACCATGTTTTCTCTTGCACACTAGCGGTGGTGCATTAAATAACATTTTCTTGTACAGTTTCTCGTCAGCCACCTTTCAGACATTAGGAACCAATAGCTTCTGAGAAGGAAACCGTTTAACGAGTAAATAAAAGCAAATTTGAAAGCTTAAATTGCTCTTGAATGAAAATTCCACTCGCCCGAGCCATAACAAATCCTAATCTGTTAACATTTCTCAATTGGATAGTGCTTAGTGGCAAAAGTAGAGTCTCAGTCTCCCGAAAGGTCGACAGTTGCTACACCCTTCACTGCCCACCTAGCCCCATGATTCAAGAAGGCCCAAATACTTCAGTCAATTTGAATAAACCGCTACTGATTGTGTTTACGTTCAAGGAATTACTAAAAATTGTTGGAGAACAATTCAAAGTTATAAAAAATATAGTCTTTCTTTAAAGATAAAATTTGGGAATAGTAAAGATAAGATCTATTATTTGTTATAATATAAAATTTTATCTGTTAAGATAAAGTTGTTATCTGTTAGGATTTAAACTTTTAAATTTTTTATTTGTTTGTTTAATCTTTATCTAGATATTAACTAAGTTTATTATTTCACTGCTTATATATTTAGGCCTTTAGTATCAATGTAAAGTGAAACTTATCAATAAATTATCTCTTGCATTATCTCTTTTATATTCTATTTTATTTTAGTTAGTTTCTGATTCCAAAATTTAATATAGTATCAGAGCTCTCAAAGATTTTGAGGGACCTATGAGTGATTAATGCCTTATAAGCTTAAGAGTAAAGAAGAGCAATGAGCAATCAAGAAAATAAAAAAAAATAGTGGAGGGAGCTTATCTAGCAAAGATTTCGTCATCAAAAAAGAAAAGAAATATTCCTCAATATGGCTATTGTGAGAAGTTTGATCATAAAGAGAAAGACTGTTGGCATAAAGGAAAGTCTTGATGCTTTAGGTGTAAACGATTTAGACATTTGAAAAAGGATTACAAGTTCAACAATGGAGAATAAGCAAATACAATAAAAGTGATCGAAGAAGGTAATCTCTTTTAGTTGATAAGAAGTGCATCAAGACGCATCATAGAAGTGCTCTATGGAGAAGTGATGAGAGAAGTGCTTATATTAAAGATAAGATCTGTTATTTGTTAGAATATAAATTTTTATCTATTAAGATAAAATAGTTATCTGTTAGGATTTAAACTTTTAAATTTTTGATTTGTTTGCTTAATCTTAACCGAGATATTAGCTAAGTTTGTTACTCCATTACTTATATATTTACGCCTTTAGCATCAATGCAAAGTGAAACTCATCAATAAATTGCCTCTAGCATTATCTCTTTTCTATTTTACTTTAATTTAGTTAGTTTCTGATTCTAAAATTCAACAAAAATGATCCATGCTTGACTAATTAACAACGAAGTGCAGTGAAGGAACATAAAACATCTTCTTTTATAGGATAGTAGATTAAATAGCCAATTCATAAGCAAGTAAAAGAGAATTTTGATGACCCTACCATTGTAAAAGGTTGATTGAACATTTCTTCTCCCAAGCTGCCATGCAAATTGATCAAGAGTTGGTGATCTGACAATACAATTGAGAAGGAAGAAGTAGTATGTTTGTAAACCCTCTATGGATTTGTATTTAATGGATAAAGGGACTTGAAAGAAACCCACAACTCCTTCCTCCTTTCTTTGCCAGATGGAAAATCTCTAACTGTCTGTTTGGTTAATTAGAATAAGAACTCTATTCTTAAAAATTAGTTATGCCTTTCTTTGATAAGGAAAAATTAGACATAATAACTAATCTTAAGTTTAGTTATTCATTAACTACGGGAATAACTGAGTCCATCTTCCACCTATTTTTATTAACTCTGGGGAATAACTGAGTCCATCTCCCACATGTTTTTATTTATTCCGAGCACCACCTCCGGAATAAGTCATATGTTGAGGACAAAATTATCCTTCACTCCCGCGTGTAATATAAACCCATTTTCACTTCTCCAAAAACTTCTTCATTTCCACTTTACTCTCCAGAAACTTGTTCACTTTCACTCTCTCTATCTCACGATTCTCTTCTCCAGAAACTTCATTGTCTCCTCAAGCCAACCCAGCCTTCTACTGTTTGTCCCTCTCTTCTGGGTAAATTATTCCTGTTCTGTCCCAATAAGTTGATTTCCTTCTCTTCCAGCATCTCCATTTCTGTTGAGGTTAATTCTTTAACCTTTTTCTCGTTCAACACCAGAAACAAGATTTGGAATTCCATTAGTTTCCGTTCTAGCAGGTGTCTCGATGTTGGCCAACTCTCCCACAATACGTAACAATACTCTCTGTAACAATCCAGACCATCCATCCACAGATATTGTCCGCTTTGGGTTACCTCTAAAGTTAAACCTCTCATGATTTTGCTCTTCCTACCCTTAGGAAAACGCATCTATAGGGGAGAGGTATCCAGATTTTTATAAGGTATATTTCGTTCTCCTCTCTAACTGATGTGAGATCTCACACTCTCTACCCTCTTTAGGGTCCAGTCTAGCTGGTGCAACAGTTCGGGTACTAGCTCTGATACCATTTGTAACAGCTCAGACCACTTACCTATAAATATTGTCTGCTTTGAGTTGCACCTAGAGTCAAACCCCTCAAAGTTTTGCTCTTTTCCCTCCCAGAAAAATGCATCTTTCCAAGTGTAGGAAGAGCAAAACCGTGAGGGTTTATCCCCGAGGGGTAACCTAAAGTAGACAATATTTGTGGGTGGATGACAAATAGTATCAGAGCTAGTACTCAAACCATTGTGCTAGCTAGATTGGTCCCTAAGGGGGTGGAGAGTGTAAGATCCCACATCGGTTAAAAAGGATAACGAAGTATGCCTTATAAGAGTATGGATACCTCTCCCCCTAAGACGCGTTTTCCCAAGGGTGAGAAAAGCAAAATTGTGAGGGATTTGACCTAAGG
The DNA here is from genome assembly GCA_024752395.1 of Erythroxylum havanense. Taxonomy (NCBI): domain Eukaryota; kingdom Viridiplantae; phylum Streptophyta; class Magnoliopsida; order Malpighiales; family Erythroxylaceae; genus Erythroxylum; species Erythroxylum havanense. The sequence continues at coordinate 11,575,013 of JANTNU010000005.1, read as the reverse complement.
GGCAACCCAAAGTGAACAATATTTATGGGCGAGTGTCTGGCCTGTTACACTCTTTCTCTACCTCAATATTCATCCTTTTATCATTTTTTTTCTAAGATTACGATAGGATGATAATGTTTCAAAATGGGGTTATGTTTGTGTTTTGTTGCTGGTTTTTGATAGGGTGAGATATTAGGTTTTATTCTCTTTATCGAAAATGGCAATTAGTGGTAGTTCCCACTGAAATTACTGGTGGGTAGAAGTCTACCACCATTATGGGTTGTTCTCACTTGAAAATGAAACTAACTCATTCATTACAAAGAACAAGGTTAGACTTCACTTGCATAAATTTGTTAGCATGCTGTTAAGGAAGCTTCAAATTTCACTTAACATAATTAACAGAAAACGAGATGATTATTTGATTTGGTGGTGTAAAAAACTCAAAAAAGTTCAAAAGACTTATCATTTGTCAATGAGAGTTGGTGACCTTTCAGCGAAAAACATTGAACTTCAATCTTTTTTAAGACTTAGCTACTTTGACTAACTTGCATTGTTGTTGTTTTCAATAAAATTGTGTTTCAAACTAGAACATAAATACAATAGTGCCATGGTGTTTGATTTCAACTTTAGTTGTAATCATATTTATCTAGGACGAATAGAAGAGATATCAAACTAGTAGCTAAAATGTACAAAAATTAGAAAACTGGGTTGTTAGGTGTTGTTAGGCTGCTAGAAATTCGGAATTCAAGTCTAAAATTTTAGTAACAGTTGCTGAAATTTCAGAATTGGATTGCTGAAAACTTGAGTTAAAAATTGATGGAATTTTAATGAAGTAAACAAACAACTGGTAGTTTAGGAATCACTCCTAGGATATGAAACTAGGAATTACTCTCAGAAGAAAATATCAGACCTTCTAATTGAAAACTCAAAATTTGTAAGAAAAGTTTAAACTTTCTTTCATCGAAAGGTTGATTATATATATAGAAAAAAATGTTGGGATTCTAATCTTAATGGAATAAGAAACCCTTCTAACTTCCAAGACAAGAAGGTAATGTTATTTTATAAGGGTTTTGATACAACAATATTGGAGTTCAATCAGGTTTTTGTCTAATTAAAGTTTTGGTTTTTGTTTCCATTCCTGAGATCTTGTGCTTAATAGCTTAAACTTTTTTAACTTCAACTTTGACCTAAAGACCCAAAAATCAGTATAAATCGAAGCTATAAAAAATAAAAATACAAATACAAGAAAGCAATTGAAGATCTATATGATTCTAACGAATGAAAATGGGGTTGGTATAAAAGTTGATTGTTCCACTATGTGATGTACTATTAAACTGTTCACAAAGATAACACCTCTCGTTGGCTTTTGTTTTTATAGTCCTTTAAGCACTTCTTTTAACTTGGATGTTAGAAATAAATTCTCTTAAATGATGTAGAGCAAAGAAATAAATTCTCTTAAATGATGTAGAGCAAACTCAAATAGAGGAGAGAGCCATAAAAGAGAGACAACAACTACCGAAGTATCTATAATTTGGCAGAACACCCAGAATTTTTTCACAATAAGGGACTTTTTATGTGTACTACTCCTAGGCTGTACCACTTCAAGAATCAAAAGGAACTCCTTACAATATATCATTGATTTATTTTTACAAGAAAAAAGTTCGATAACCTTCATAACCATCAAGACCAATATTAATTATGTTACCCTTGCACACCATAAATCACTTGTTTATTTTCAAGGATATTTTAGTTAATATTAGTCTTGACAACGAAGACCACGGAAATGATGACCATGTATTTGGCACCTTACAATTAATGATGTTAAAATGTTTTTTCTAAGATAGTATACATGTCCTAAAAGTTCAAACCAAAAGATAATTGGGATACGTGCCTTTTCATTGCTTTAATGCATATAGATACCGAGTGTAAATTCAATATGCTAATGTTTACAACTACAAAAACTTACATATTAATGGTTGACTTTTGATTGGTAGGGATTGTTTATTAGATACTCTTTGAAGCTTCTATCATCAAACTTAATGCTGTTGTTGCCATTTTTCCCCCCATTTTTGTTTAATTTCTAGCACTAAGCTCTTTTTATTATTTTCAGTATATTTCTTTTCTTTCTTGAATTCGTTTTGTTGAAACACGCTTTTATGAAAAACTGACAGAGAAGGGTTTTGTGCTTATACAACTCAACTTAAATTACCCTCAAATCTTTTAGTTTGTAGCTTCTAATTTTAAGATTTTGATTGTTAAACTTTTATTGGTTCTTAAGTTAAGTTTTACACGCTTTATGATATAATAGTGGAGCATCGGTGAGTATGAGTAATTGTTCTCTCTTACTCTACTTTATGCTATCAATTATTTTTAATTATTTCATGGTTGTTCTCTTACATTGTATCTTTTTTGAACAAATTTATGTAAATATATTAGAAAATTTATTTCTTGCAATTATGACTCGTTTGAGTTTGAGTAGAAATGCCAAAAGAAGAAAAAGGCTTGTGGTTGTCTTAACTGTATGGTTGGAGATGTGTAATCTTATTAGTTGGCTATTGAGTTTATTGGCATCAGAGACAACTTTATATAGTTATAAGCCAAGAGCTAGATGTTACTTTCTTGATTTTTACGAGATTATATAAGGTGAATTGTGTATGACACTGATGAGTCATGTATTTCCATGGTTAGGCTGAATAGGCAAACATTTTTTAAACTATGTGAAATGCTAGAAAGTATAGGAGGATTAAAGTCAACAAAAAAACATGCTTATTGATAAACAAGTAACAATTTTCTTACATATTATTACTAATCATGTTAAAAATGGAGTCATTAGGAAAAATTTTAGAAAATTTGGAGAGACAATTAGTCGATGTTTTCATAATATTTTAAATACAATAATGCATTTGCAAGAACTTTTGTTTAGGAAACCTGAGCCCATACCAATAAATCCTTCAGACCATTGGTGGAAGTAGTTTATTTTATAAGAAAATATAATATATGTGAATAAAGTTCCTTATTATTGTTTATTTCATTTGAATTGTAGAATTGCTTAGGCACTCTAGATGAGACATATATCAGGTTAATGTGCAATTAAATATAAATCTAAATTTTGAACTCGTAAGGGCGACATTGCAACAAATATGTTAGGTGTGTGCACACCTAATATGTAATTTGTTTATGTTCTTCTTGGATGGGAAAGGTCAGTAGCTGATGGTTGAGTTCTTCATGATGCAATTAATAGGAGACGTTGACTAAAAGTACCTGATGATAAGCTTTCTTATATGATATAGGAAGGTTTTTTGAAATTTTATATGTGAGATAATGTAAATTAAATAACTTATATAATGTTTTTTTATGTAGGTTGCTATTACCTAGTTGATTCAGGTTATACAAATTATGAGGGCATCCTTGCAACATTTAGAGGTCAAAAATACCATTTGAATGAATAACGTCAAAGTTACCAACTAACAACTCCAGAGGAATTTTTTAATATGAAACATGCAACTACACAAAATGTAATTGAGAGGTATTTTGGGTTACTAAAAATTAGGTAAGCTATTATTAGGAGTCCATCATTTTATCTAATAAAGACACATAATCGAATTATTATAGGTTGTTGTTTGCTTCATAATTTTATTAGGTAGGAGATAAGTTTTGATATGATGGAAAGTGATTTAGGGATTATTTTCACACAAATCTAGTCGTGAGGAGGATTTTAGAAATACTATTGATCCAACTAACGGTTGGACAAATTAGATAATTGAATTAGCACGCAAAATGTTTAATGAATGATGAACATCTAGGCAAAATAAAAATTGACATTTTTTAGGTATTCTATTATGTTTAAGTGTTAAGGGGTTTTATATTATTATTTTTGCTAGTTGTTGTACTTTTTTTTATTTATGTTGTACGCTGTTATAGTGGACTATGTTGTTCTCATAAGTTGTTGATGCTTAATATTAATAAAATGAAAAATTTTATGAATGTTTTTATTTTTCCTTCGTTATGATGATTATTTTTCTATTTGTCAATATTGCTTTAATTTGTTAGATAAGTATGTCAAGGTATTCCTGGTCAACTACTGATCTTTAAAGTTCAAAGGAACAAAAAGAAAGTGGAACTATGAAGAGGATGTTGAGCCAATTTCTTGCATGGTTGATTTGCATAATATGAGAATATGCAATGCTATAATATTAGATTTAAAGTTGACTATCTGAAAGAATTAGAAAGATTGGTAGCAACAAAACTTCGTAATTCAATTTTAAAAGCAAGACCTCATATAGAGTCTAGGATTAAGACTTTAAAGAAAGAGTTGAGCATTGTATATGATATGATAAGTACAGATACTAGTGGATTTGGATGGGATAGCAAAAGGAAGATCGTCATTGCTATAGATCATTTATGGGAGTCTTACTTAAGTGTAAATATTAAACTTTTAACTTGTTTTAAGTATTTTTCTTTAACTACTTTCTTATCATTTATATAAATTATTAATGTTTTTTTTCATCTTATTAGAGTCACAAAGATGTTGCTCAGTTTTGAAGGAAAATTTTTCTTTTCTATAATGAGTTGACTGAGATCTATGGAGAAGATTGTGCAATTAGAAATGACGCACAAACTGTTGCAGATATTTTTGAAAAATGAAAAGGCAATAAGGTCTAGGTGAGGTAAATAAAGGTGGTGAAGATGAATATAAAGTTGAGCATAGTTCGCATGACATGGATGAATCCTTTACCCAACCTCAAACATTAACTGTTGAATGACAATATGAAAATATATCAATAAAGAAGAAAAAAAAAATACGGGAGAACCAAGCTATGCAGATTCAGTTATTGCTGATGCTAGGTTGTTGGGTGATAACATAAAAGAGATCGTAAAAAATTATGTAACAGTGTTAGGATCGAAATCATTATTCAACAAAGAGTTGAAGAGTTAGATGGTGCATTGGGTGAGATAAAGGGATTGAAAGATGGTGAAAGAGAAATTGCTTTAAGCAAAATTCCTTCTCATCCTGCACAAATACTTGTATTTTTCAATCTTGTGCCTTCTCGAAGACTTAGCTGAGTGAGAAAATTTCTTACTACACATTAAAGATTATGTTGCAGTTTAAATATTTGTAAAATTATTTTAAATATGGCTGAAACTTATTTTTTTGTTCAACTAAATAATTTTTTACTCATTTAAAGCCCTAGGCTAAGCTTATTTTCAATATCGTTCTTATGTTATTTTATATTGTAATTGAGACTATAGAATGAATGTTGACATGAGATGAACTATAGATAACAAAACCTAATAGTGAGCAGCATTAACTATGTAGTAATAATAATAATAATAATAATAAGAAGAAGAAGAAGAAGAAGAAGAAAAAGAAGAAGAAGAAGAAGAAAATTAATAATAAGGCAATTAATAATAATAATAATAATAATGTAATTAGTAAGAATTATTGAGAATATTTTAATCTTTTTATTAGTTAATTCTTTATCATTCTAAATTTTTATTTTTAAATTAAACAATAATACAAAAATTATTAGGAATAAACCAAACTAAATAATACTCATTTTATTATAT
>JANTNU010000005.1:11543046-11555560 GCA_024752395.1 Erythroxylum havanense | reverse complement strand
TTTCTTAAAAAAATTATATGAAGAATATCTTATGAAGCTTCAACGTGCAAAATTGTTGACCAATTTCTATCTCACTTCCTGCTAGCTTTAAGTTATCCTCCAGCATGAGTCATAGTAGTAAAGATGAGAGGATAGAGATGTCTCGAGTATCGTATGCATCAACGGTGAGAAGCTTAATATTCGTCAGGATTTGTACAAGACCAAACATTGCACATGCAATAGGAGTAGTTAGTCAGTACATGGTGAATCCTGGCAGAGAGCATTGGAATGCTATAAAGAGAGTCCTTAGATACATTAAAGAGACCTCAGATGTTACATTATGTTATAGGAGATCATACTTTATTGTCATTGGATATGTAGATTATGATTATACATGTCATGTTGATGGCAACAAATTCACCACAGGATATGTGTTTACATTAGCTGGCGGGCTATAAGCAGAGTCTCAAAACTATAGTCAATTGTGGCTACGTCAACAACAAATTAAAGCAGAATATGTAACAGCTACACAAGCTAGTAAAGAAGAAATATGGTTGAAAATGTTGTTGGAGGAGCTCGGGCACAAGCAATAGAAGATTTCTCTATTCTGTGATAGTCAAATTGCCTTGCACGTTGCAAGGAATCTAGTTTTTCATTCAAAAATGAAACATATACGAGTTTAATATCACTTTATTCGTGAGAAAGTGAAAGAAAGAGTTGTGGATATGTGAAAGATTCATACTAAAGACATCTTTGCAGATTTTATGACGAAAGTGGTCAACACTGATAAATTTATTTGGTGACAATCCTTTTGTCACTTGTTGGAGACATGAACAACATGGAAATGACAAAGAAGAAAGAATGGAGTGAAGATCTTATTGATTTTTAATCAAATCATCAAATGAAATATTCTTACTACCAACTTAAAAGAGTCAAAAAAAAAAAAAGAAAGGAAATCAACTTAAAATACGTCAACAAAGGCAGTCCACATGCAGGCAGAAAGAAGAAAAACAAAAAAATGGTAGTTGTAAGCGATTGTCAATAGCTGAAAGCCTGCCTGAGAGGCTTATAAATAGGCCTTACTAGATGGTTTTATATTCATCTCAAATCTTCTCTTCTTTAGTTTAATCTCCATAGTTTAGAGATTGTTTTTATTATTTCTTTAGAGAGTTAAGTGTTTCTTTTTGTAAAATGGAGGTTGTAACTCCTAAATTTCATAGTGACGTTTCTTGTTCTTGTCGGTGGTTTTTACCCTAATTTGTTTAGGAGTTTTTCACGTAAAATCTGTATATTTATTTCTTCATTATTATTCCTTCAATCCTATTTAACTGTGAATCTACTCTAATCCTGTCAATTTTCACAACATATAAAAACTTGCATTTTCATGCATGTAATGAGTGATTGTGAATGTGGGAAGAGATAGGACGAAAAATTACAACTTTTTTCAAATCCTAAGTAATATCAAAGATGCTTGATTCGGACTTTTTCAGCATCAAATCTTCTGCATTACTTAGCCTGTTCTAACTCTGTTTCTGTTCTAAAATGATGTCATTTTATGTGCCAACCGTGGCAGCTCTCTTAGGACCCTCCTGTGCACCAGTGTTTACACCGAATAACATCACCATCTTTTTCACAAAGTAAAGAGACACTTGATTTTGTTGTATATAAGCGAAAGAGAAGAGGAGAAGGTAACAAAGCATTCATGCCGCTTCTGGCAGATTATTAACTCCATATTTATTCTCTTTTCTCATGTTTTTAAGACGGATGCTTCCAAAACAAAATTTTGGCTCAGTTTTCCCATCACTCCACATCAAATATCCTTCAAACAATTCCAACCCCATGTTTTAAAACGCCTCCACAGAACAAAAATGAATTCTTCTCAAATGAATCATTAGTTTAATTTAGCGTCAATTACACCATTTACTAGTAGTAACTCGGTCTATGAAGTTCAAATACTACTAAAAGAAATTAAAAAAAAAACAAACGAGAGAGAGAGCCGCAAACCTAAACCCTAATGATAGGGAGGACAAACTTTGTCAAAGGTTGGGGATGAAACCGTACAAAATTATGAACTGAGAAGTCACTTGAAATTTTAGATTTTGATCCATCAAATCAAAAGGACTGCTCTAGACAAGCATCTACCAGTGTTATATTCCTCTCTTCCCATCTCCATTATTTTTTGGAAATTCCTGTTGACTCCACATTTCCCATCTCACAATGTTCCTATGACCCAATTCAACTAGAAAAGCAACCTCTGGTCATCAGCATCATAGCACTTACGAATGACCATGGAAGAAGGAATAATTGCATCATTCTGCTCCAACAGCCTTGTACTTGTTAAATCAGAGTTTTCAGTTGTTATTGCATACAATAATGGCACCAACGAAGTTGCTTATCTTTGAGAATCACAGTATTGGGGGAACTCACATTGGCAAGGTCCTCTTCTTACCTGCAAGGTGCAAATTTGATATTTAAGCAAGCCAAGTAGAAACGACAAAACAAACACTATAGTCACTAACCTTACGGAACGTAAACGATACCCTCCTATTATTCCTCCTCACTGCATGATCATTCACCATGTCAATCTGCAAATGAAGCAAATAATCTATCGGTTAGACTCAGAAGCTCAATGCTAAAACAGAAACATGCTGCGTAGGCATACTAAAATAGCTCCATTCATGTAGTGTAGCACTAAATAGAAGGGAGGGAGAGATGAAAAGTACACAACAAATAGAGTCCGAGAGACTGAAACATGAAAAATATAAAACAAAGCGAAGCAAAGATTCAGGCAGACAAGAACAGAAGCTCACTTAGACCAGGCGCTCCTACAAATATTCTTCCTCAGGGCATCAAACAAAGGATGACCCAAAATGATCCTAATTGTTAATAGTAGTAGTGCATAATTCAGTACCTCGCATATTAAAGCTAGTAGAATAACACCCAGAGGTAAAACGACAACTGAAAAATAATCCCTGAACCACCCCTCTCTTAGTTATTTACTTTGGTTAAGAAAAAAACCAACCCTCCCAAAAGATGTCAAGGAAAAGTTTTCAAAACAACTTAAAATAAGTCAATGGGAAAGAAGAAAGTGAAACCCATCAAACTTGACCGGTTATTGAAATACTTAAAATCTTCTAACTTAGAAGAAGCCCTCACTAAGAAACAAGTCAACCAAGCATGAAGGGAATGCATCTACAAGCGTGTCTCACATGCTTTAGTTTCGTGGCACATGATATTACACTGACTGGCAGGCTACTGCTTGAAAATGTTAGAATCACTAACACTATTGGAAGTGTAAATGCCTGAACTTAAGAAATAGATGAGGGCAGAACTAGTAGATAAAACCATGTTTCACACAGAATACCTTATGGTGTGGAATGTAATGATGCCAAGCGTAGCGTGCTTCCCCAGATAATAGAAGCATGGATCGAGGAGGAAGATAGATGGCTTTTCGTTCCCAACCCTTTTCAGGAATATCAACTTTCATATCAGTACCTGAGGCAGCAGTAGAAATCCATGAAGCATCTGCATATCTCCTGAACTCCATAATGCAAGGCCCTGCTAATGAAAGGCTAAAGATTAATCCCTCAAATGCTGAATGGGTGTCTATGTGTGGGGACAAGCCCACCCCAGGAGGGTACTCATTGACCTGATACACAACCACTGACATTCAGCCTTGGAAACCAGAAAGGAAAATGCTTTGTAAGAGAAAGCTTGAACCACACCAGAATTGCGAGATACTACTTTATTCTCAAACACTAATAACAATCTTACTAGCATAGCGCCATAAAAGGAAAAAGGTAGACAGTGACAATTATGACATACAGTCAATTGGTCCAAGATCAAACTTGAAGAATCACCAAGGTCTGGACATGCTGCAATTCTTTCAATAACAGGAGAAACAAATGATGGAAGTTCACCTAATCGTTGTTTGGGGTCAACATTTCTTGTCTGTAGCCAAAAAAGGGATATAAGTAACGAGTTGGACAGTTGTCACTATTTGCACAGGAGAGACACGTAAAAGAGATCGTGGGGAAACAAAAGCTACTATAATGTGGGATATGAGATACATGGTATTCTTGTAGTTATTTAGCACTTTAGTTGCCCATTTGTTCTACCTGTGAAGGGTACTTGTTTAATCTCTCATCTCAAAAAGAGTACAAGATAAAAATATCACAATGATTTGAGAAAAACTACACAAGGACAGCATTTTCAACCTAAAAATTTACCTTGCATTTTGAGCATTGATAATCAATCAAACATTGCAGTAATTAAACAAATTCTCAAACGACTAATTAAAAATAATGCTGCTTATAACAAAGGCCATGACAATGCAGCCGTAGGGCCAATGGTCCTGTTTCCAAGTGTTTGTCCTGTCACTAAGGGTACCAAGAATGGGAATATCCAGCTCCTCCCTCTCCCTTGAAACGTGGAGCAGGATAAAAGACAGAAAGAAACAAAGCTATATATGCATTTGCTCATATTCCATAAAATTGAAGCGAATTTATAAGATAAATAAATGGCTACTGAATCCAAAAAGTCAATAGCTACTTGGGAGGAGTTGTTACCTCATAAAGAAACGCATACCCATAATGTTGAACCCTTCTTTTAGCAAGGCTTTTCCAAGGTCTATTATCAACTGCAGCAAGTAGTTCCTACATAGATAAAAATTGCAATGAAGCTTAACAAAGCAATAACTTCTAGTGCTTCAAATGAACACCTTAGAGGCACAAAGTAGCCTTGTGTTGTAAGAAAAAGGAATCTTAACCTGCTCCTCTTTAGCAGTAACAAAATCATGCCACAAATGTAGGCCTGGAATATCCATGTCTGAAGCCTCCAGGGAAACGGTTACAGATTCATTGACCTGACTCTAAAAGAAATTGAAGTAGACAAAAAGCAGGGCACATGAAGCCTTTCGCTATTACTGAAATATGGGACGTGTAAAACTCATTTTCTCCACTTAAAAGGCAGAAACATAACAATTAAAAGCATACTAGTTTATCTTTTCAAGTAATCACAAGGTAAACATCCAATTATGAAGAATAATAAATAAATCGACTCAAAAAAGTCCAGCACTTATAATTTAATACATGACAATAACAAGGCTAGATAGGGAAAAAAGCAACCCAAGAGAAAATATACTGCTAACACAATGTCAATCCTCCATTGTATTAAAGAATCCACAAAACAGCAAAACCCACTCGTCCTATTCCATTTATCTTTGAAAACCAAACAAACGAAAAGACCAAGATGGAAACTTGATTATAACAACACAATGAATGACTCAAGCAGATGGGCATTCACTGTTCATTACCTCAAAAGTAGGTTGAATCACCGAGTAACGAATGTGCAAAGAACGTCCACCAAGTTGTGCACAAGGGTGTCCATCCAATGCGTTCAACGCAGCACTAGCAGAACGAACTTCAGTATACGAAACAATAACACGAGCACCACTGTCGTCCGCTGCATATACTCCTCTGACGACTCCAAAACTACTAAAAACCGACGCAATTGCTTCATAGGAAATTCCGACAGCTGGTCCGCAGTTGGCCACATAAAGGTTGGGACTTGACTCCCCATTCAATCCTTTAGGCCTTGTGAATCTTGGGAAACTCATATTCCCAGAATAGCAAATCGATCATGAAAACCTTTAAGAATGTTTCCTGATGTTTACTCGCATGTACTACGCATGTGTAAGATGATTTACGTTGGCTTCAAAGTACCAGAAGGCTAAAAACCTAAAATTCGGAAGAAAAAGCATTTTGAAATGCAAACATATACACTTGAATATAAGTTAAATGATAATATTTTAAAGTGTTATTTTTAGTAATAACAATTTTAAAACGTACAAATTAAATCATAATTAGATAAAAGAATTTAATAGGATTAATTTTCTGTTAATTAAATTTTAATTTAATACTAATATATCATTATTCATTATTTATTTATTTTAAATCGTAATTTTTATTATCATAAGGACTCGTTATCTTGAAAATTTAATCTTTTCAAAAAGAAAATATGCTCGAGTTATAAAAAAATGAAGATGTTGCAAGCAAATTGTAGGGAACATAGTAGCTACAACAATGAAAGGGATTGAGCGATCGGTAGCTTGGACGAGGACAACAGAATTGGGCACTCGATAGACAAAGTTACTACTAAGATATATAATCTATTATTTTGGGCATTATTTGTAATTGGATATATGTAGTATATCATTAGTGATAAAAGAATTCACTTGGTACAAAATTCCATTATTTTGAATAATAAAGGAATCCTACTTAGAAGTGAAATCTTAAAGAAGATAACATTTATTGGATATGTACAATTGGAGATAGACATATTTTCATTGAAGAGATACATGCAAATTTATCGATGATTTGAGCAATCTTTGACAGCTGCGTTTTTCTACATGTGCGTAAATGATTTGGACTATTACTTCGTCGTTTTTATGAGGAAAAAATGTGTAGAAAACTAATCAATCTAGCAGTTGTATTTTTTGTGATGTTTAAGTGATGAAACACAAGTTCGTTTGATGATTTTGGTGGTTGCTGTGCGTGCGATGCTTTAATGATTATTTCAAAGGTTCATAGTAGAATTCTTATTGGACAACTTCTCATGATTTTGGGTTGATGAGACAGTACATATAAAGGAGTGTCTTTTGACTTAAGTGTCAGTTTGTTTACATTATTCTTGTTTTAATCACCTAAGATTTATTTTTATCTTTATCTTCTTTTATTGTTGCAAAAATTCTTTGTTGATGTTAGTACGAGGTTGTTGTGTTATTGAGAGTGAAATACTTTCACGAAGTATGAGTACGAGTGGATAGTGTCAAGGGTTAAGTAGTGTATAGTCAGTAAAGCCTTATCTAAAATTATTACATTTTATTGAAAGTTGATCAAGCTGGGTGAGAACCCTGCAGAATTAGGCCGAATATGTTGAATTGCATTACCAAATTTCGATTGTTGATTTACTTATTGCATAGTTGATTTTTCTGTTCGCGTTTTAATTGTGAAAATTTTGACAGTTGCTAACAAAATTGTTTTCTATTAAGCAACCGTCAGGTTTAGTTTAAAGCAATTGCGACAGAACATATTTATTGTTGAACTACAACCTTTGGATTTTATCGATTGGTATTAGAGCTTCGTTCACCCAATCAGAACTTGGTGTGTCAAGTCGATGTAGATTTGTGTTTCGCGTTCATGGCTACTAGAGAAAGAGCTTCAACCACTAGGCTATCTTTACTTAATGTTTCCAACTATCCTATTTGGAAATCAAAAATGAAAGTGTTTATTCAAGCACAAGTAGCTAAAGCATGGACTTTTATGGTGAATCGGTAGACTCATCCAATGATGATTAGTAAAAAGAATGAAGCGGCACCTAAAGATCCATCTGAACGGACTAGCTAGGTTGACGAAAAGGGAGAGCTTAGTAATTCTCAAGCGATGCATGCAATTTTCAACGTTGTGGATGAAGGATGTTTAAGTATGATATCAACGTGTGAATTAGTAAAAGAAGCATGAGACATATTACAGACAATGCATAAAGGGTCAAAATATGTAATAGCTTCAAAACTTCAAATAATGGGCACTAGATTTGAAGAGATTAAGATGAAAGAAAGTGAAACCATCGGCGACTTTCATGAGCAACTGCGTGATATTGCCAATCAAACACATCAACTTAAGAAGAAGTATTTAAATTTGAAACTTATTAAGAAAACATTGAGATCATTGCCTCATAAATTCATATAAAAAATTGCAGCCATTGAAGAAGCTCATGATAGTAACAAGTTATCCTCGGATAAAGTAATTAGGATTCTCACAAACTTTGAGACGAACATGTTGAGAGATAAGCATGAGAAGAATAAAAAGGTTGGCATTGCAAGATGAGGTTGGTAAATCTATGAATGATTTAGGAGACGACTCTGATGAAAATGAAAATATAATGTTATTGAAAAGAAGTTTCAATAAGTGGCTAAAGAAGGTGAAGAAAGATAGACTCAAGTTAGGTTGAATGGTGGGAGTTTTTCAAACAATAATTTTAAACAGCAAGCAAAAACTTAAAAAGGTTAAAGAAAGTCAAAGAAGATATAATGTTGTGAATGTTTAGGTGTTATGCATGTGCAATTGGAATGTGCTAACATTCTTAAAAAGAGAAAAGAAAAGTCTTACATAAGTACTTGGAGTGAAAATGAATACAAAAGTGAGTATGGTAGCGAAGAAAAAATTATGAGTAATTATGTAGCGTTGGTTGTTTTATACAACAAAAGTTCGGACGAGGAAAATACAAATGAATCAGTCCAAAATTCTATTTCATATAGTGACAGTGATGACAGTGACTCAAAATTTAAAAAGGAAGACATTTGTAAGGCTTATGAAGTAATTTATGTCAAATAGGTGAAAACATGTAAGTAAAATGAGAAGCTAAAGAAGGAGAATTCGACCATGAAGGATATCATTTAAGATCTTGAGAGGAAGTTGTTGTCAACAATAGATGAACCTGATGAAACAAAGCTAAAGTTAGTCAATATCAAAAAAGAAATAAGAAAGTTGAATGGTGGTATCAAAAGCTAGAATAATTGCTAGAAATTGGTAAAAATAAAGGGATTTTCAAGGTGTTGGTTATAAAGGTAAAATTGAAACACCCAAATACCCATTGGGAGGATATGTGAGTGTCACACAAGACAATATAAACAGACCAAAACATTCTAAAACTTTCTTAAAACCAAATCAACCAAAACATTTCGCGGAAGCATAGCATTAACAAATCTTCCATTGGAAGCAATTCAGAATAAACATACATCATATTATACACTGAACTTAAAACAATATTGTTTCAAACCGAAGATCAACTTGACAGTAGTCATTACAAAACTTGCAACAATTCAAAGTCATAGACATTATATACAAGTCAAAATAAACTCAAAATATATTTTTTTCAAAACAAGAATCAGACTCCATTGACCATTTCGGTTGACTCGTCCTAGTGTTTATAATCCTTGTTCTGAACCTACACGAGGCAAATCTACCGATAGTTTAGTGAGTAATAACTAATCTACATTAAAAGATTTCTTTAACAATAAATCAAACATGAGCATTTCAGAACAGATTTTATAATTAACAGAACTGCATAACACAAGAGGGTATAAACCCTTCAGAATCAAAATATAATTTAGTTTATGTCAGAATCAAATAGATATCATAATATAAAATCAGATGACTACTAAATCCATTTATAGAAGCGGATAATAGGACTTATACAAAAGACATCGAAGTCTCGACACTGAAGTATCACAGAAGAGACCATAGTCTCGATACCAAAGTGTCACAGAAGAGACTGAAGTCTCGACATTGAAATGTCAATAATAGAATATACCAAAGTGCCATTAACTGAATACATCGAAGTGTCAGACACCGGAGTGTCATAGAAGCAGTTGCAGACCCTTCTAGATATGTCTATTTACCCACAACTAGGACTTGACAATTACAAAACCAACCAAGTTCATTTCATGTGCATACTAATTAGTCAATTATATTTACATGCATCAAACATTTCAGACATTCATTGTCCCAAAGTTCAAAGCACAATCAGTATAAAACACAATTAAATTCAGTAGAAAACAAAACAAAATAAAATGTGAGCTTCCTAAAGATTACTGACAGCTTTGCAAATCGTTCATTGGAGCAAAATCAGTAGGAAATAAAACAATCAAGCAAAACTATCAAAATTACTTACTGAATTACTTACAAAATTGACTTGTCTGAATTACTTACAAAAGTTCACTTATTGCTTGTTGCCTCGAAGTCCCAGCAATATCTGGAAGTGGTCGCTCTATATGTTCCTCTATAACATTTAATACAAACACATATCACTATTGTGCATGATTATGAAATTGTGTATACACATTCATGTACACTGAATATGTATGATGCATGTTCGTGACAGATTCTTGGATTTTTTAACCTTAATCTTGTCACATTACCAATCATGTGAAACCATACTCAGTTGATCAATCCAGATTTATCTCACAACCAACTTTTGGTCCACTTTGCTCAATTATTCTTATCAGAAAGGTGAGGTAATTAGGTAATACTTCCTTCTACAAAGTTTTCCCTCATTGTCTTAGGTTTCCAATAATACCAAGTTCATCTAAATTGGTTTAGTATACTGAAATTTATACTTAAAAGATTTCAGACTATTCTTAAGCTTTAACATAATTCTTATCTCAACTTCAAATCAAATTCTGAAATTCTTAGAGGCAGAATTAGAATTCAATCTCTTCAGACAATTTTTTTGCGTATGACTCTAGTTTAATTAAAATTAGGAATCATTCCATTTGAAAATCTACAGATCATGATATAGTCCAATTACCGAAGTATGTTCAGTAAAAATCATCCTAGTTATCATACTTCAGCATAGTCACATTTCCATCTTAAATTCATCAATCAATCCACTTCAAAAAGTCCTAATTTTTGGCAAAGATGAAGATCAATGCCTTATAAGTCCATTGGTTCAAGAATAAAGTCATTTGGATGTCGAATGAAGATGTTATAACAACAAAATCAAAATATGTTTAGAAAATAACCTCCTTTGGATAAACAGGGAAGTCGTGATCGTGTACATGCACGAGCACGAAATTCCTGGTAAACCCATGAAGCCTTTTTCTTCACCTTACGTATTTTTTTCTAGCTCTTCCTAAAACAGACTTTCGGGTAACTTTTACACGATCGTTTTGACAATAAAAATGAAGGATTTAGGCCAAATTTTCTTCTAAACAATTGTTCTTTTATGTCTCCAGTTTCTAATGACACCAATTTTGTAGAGTTTGGTTCATTATTTTGAAAGTGATCCCCAAAATACTTCATACTGTTCACAAACAGTGACAAAATCCAGAAACTCCACTTCAAGACAAATTTTGACATACTTGTTGACAAAAATCAAATTTGACTCCTTCATGAAAGTTGTAAATATATATTTCTAGTTTAATCTGAATTTAACTTCATCCAATTTGGATATTTACAGATCAAGTTATGTCCTAAATGTAGATGTATGTTTAGTAAAATACTGCATATATCATATTCCAGTGACTATAATCCTTCATCTTGTTAATCATATCATCGAATTTGCTTCTTCTTTTACCACACACACATGCATCAACACCATTTACGCATACGGCAATCTACAAGCATGAAAATATAAATCTTTTACGCATGTATCTAATTACAAACATTAAAACCTCAACAGAAATCATTTACACTATCATAAAACTTAAAGTGTTACTTACTTGATTCACACTTCAATTCCTTCAACATAAATTCCAGAAATGGGGAGAGCAAATAATGGGTTTCGGTGATAGCAAAGCAAGAAGGTAAGTGTAGATGGTTTCGGTGAAAACAAAGAAAGGTGCTGCAAAAACGTTTTTCCTAATGCCTAGATGTCCCTTTTTAAGGCTTGACACATGTCTCTAATGCATGTGTTACACGTGTCTTCCAAGTAAGGCAACCAATTGTCACTTAACTCTTTGTCTACATGTCACACATTAATAGATCCATTTGTCACTACATAATTTGTCTCTTATTTTCATATTTTTCCTAGTCCAAATATACATTTAAACACCTTTATTCTGTATTGGAATGAATTAATTCCAATCACGAATTATAATTCATCAAACAAAAATTCAAGTCATGTGCTCAATCTTACCTCAATTTTTAACACCTATTATACATATACTTTCACGAACATATACCATTTCTACTAGGATATTCGTATTCTCGGAGAGCTGAAGTTGATGGCTCAAGTTAAGACCAGACTGTCCTATCAAATTACCGTAATATTACATTAAAGTCGTTGGACAATGACAACCCAAAACCATTTTAAAATAACTTCTACAGAAATGCTGCCGGCTTAAAGCGTTAATGAGTTGCTTTAAGTTTCCAAAAATTGCATTTAATTGTTTTTAATTATGCATTTTTACTAAATACCTTGTTTGTGCAATTGATAAAAGAGTTTTGTGTTATTATGCACAATGGGTAGCAACCGTGTCACCTGCAAATAAATTGGCTAGTCACTTTATTTAACATCTTACTGAAAGTAGTTCAATGCCTTTGTCTTAACCATATCAAGTGAGAGGATTGATTGTAATGGTCATATTCACCTAGTTAAGCATGTTGCATGACATTGTCTGTTTGTTGTTCAACAAAGAACAGAACACAAATTTCAACATGTCAGTCGTCTTATTCAATTTTTGATCAAAACCCATCGTCCTTTCCAATGAATCTTTTGGACTATTAATAATGTTGACGAAACCAATAAGAACGTCAAGAACATAAACAAAATGAAGTGCAAAGAAAAGCTAATTGCTTGTCAGCCTCATCCGCCAGTTGCTTCTGTTGGTTTATGCCCTTGCAGCCAATTTTGGTTGTATTTATGATTGTATAAAATTTGTTTTATTCAATAAAAGACATTCTTTATCTTTGTGCATTTTAATTATTTAATTATTAAACATAAAGATAAAATCCCTGGAATAATTGTTATGCAA
>JANTNU010000005.1:11488037-11498817 GCA_024752395.1 Erythroxylum havanense | reverse complement strand
AGTGAGTTTTGAAAAGATTCAAAAGGTGGTGGTGCTTCAAGCATGTTCATTAATGAGCTTTAGTGTAATTACCAATAATACACCACGTTCAGGGAATAATTCACATTTTAGGTAATTATGCAGTAATAACTAATAGCTTTATCATGAATACTCAGGATCATCACTAGAGAAGTTCATCATTTGAATGGTTCTCTTGTTATAAAGTTCTAAAGAAGTTACTACAACACTAGGCTGCGTCGTGATGTGAAACATGCCAAAAAAAAAAAAAAACGTATCCTGCTAGTGGAGGAGCTTAAGGAGATAATGTCTAAGCTGGTCTGCCCAGAAAATTATGCATGCCCTTTCAACTTAGAAGGTATGCAGTTCAATTCCTCAACTTAGAAGCCTCCAATTCTCAAATGAATTTCTCTGTCACGCCTTATGAAAACACTAGCTGCGCTTTGATTTCAAAATCACAAGCATGAGTTGATATACATTAATTATTTTAATGAAAAAAAAACTATTTAGACTTCAAGGTATCTGGATTTATTATAATATTTTGAAGAAAGTGGCCTAACATCTATATCTATAGTATTATAAACTCATTAATCAAGTCTGTATGTAATTAAATTTAAGTAATTTTTAATGTTGTTTCCACATACATCATATATAATCTAAAATTCATAAAAGAATATTTTAATCAAACCTATCTAGATGTGCATCTCACGGGCTGAACAAGTTCTGCCCAAGTGTAAGTTAGGGAGTAAAAAGGAACGCCAACATTGGAGCTGCAGTAGTGGGATGCCACTGAAGTTTGAAGCAGGAATAAAATTTAATCAGGGGCAATCAAGTACAGACCTCGATAATTAATTGTGGCAATGGATTGTACACATTGCACCAAGTACTACCTTTTGTTAAAGTAATGCCAGCATTCCATATTTTAGCGACGTCTCCAAGAATTTACCAGTCCCAACTCGTACTGGCGCTTGAATGTTTATTTGGTTGTATTTATAAAGAAAGCTTAGCCTCAAAGTAATGACGGGAAGCAATTAGGAAAAGTAAAAGCCACCAAGATTGTCAGGATTATGAAGAAAAGTGTGCAGAAAGGCAACTAAAGGTGCATTGATTTCTTTTTCTCTGCTCTTTTGTGTTTGTGGGTCTTGCTTTGTATTTCTGGATAATTTCATGTATGGTTTATATTGGTCACAATTCTCTCCCTTTCACTCTTTTTGGCCCAGCACATCACTCCTTTGTTTTCTTTTGGTTATCATTTTCTTCATTAGAAAGCATAAAATCTTCAAATAACTTAACACTATATACACTATTATTTTTTAAAACTATAAATATACTGAAATCTTAAAATGAAGATTGCTGGTTCTCTTATATTTCAAGGTAAATTAAAATTATGATTAATATATAAGCACGCCACTCTAAAATGGCAGCAAAACTTTAATATTTGGCTATAGAACAGATGTCTAGCATGTCATCATTGTTACTGCTCATAAGTAAGACGGGGAATTTTACCAAATTAAGGTGGCAAAAATAAGTAATTAATTGGGTTCTAGCTAAAATATATTATTATTATGTGTTCGTCAAATAAAAAAATTAAAAAAGAGAAAATAATGTACCCATATCTTTAAATTACCATCTACAGGCATACTTATTATAGTAATATTATGAAAATTATTGCAATTTACTAAATTACAACTCTATTTTCAGGAATTAAGTTCGTAATTATGTCCGCAATTATTGCAATGGCGGTCCGCCAATTTAACGTTGTTGACAAAGAGTTGAACTATGTTTTGATCCAAAAAGAAACAAAGAATTGAGGGATCATTATTTTGTCTTGGAAGTGCAACGAGAAGGTATGTAGCTTCCATCTGATCTACGAAAAATAAGCTGACAATTCAGGTGACACCAGAACTTGACGGACCCAAGAAGCCCTACTCTCCAACGAGCTCGGACATCTCCTGTCAAATGAAAAATAACTCGATCCTGGTTCAAGTATATGCCAACATCTTCCGTTTGTTCAGGATTTAATGGCACGGGCATAGATGTTGCCACGAAGTTAAAATCCACAGAGTCGTTCTTCCTTACTTCGTAGGGACCCGCTTCCAGTCTAGCTATTTCCATGTTTTCGAAGAGAAGGGTCAACTTGAAATCAGAGAAGCTTGCATGAGCCTTGGTGTTATCGTTTCTTGACCTTATAATGATGTTTAACTGAGTTACAAGGATCCCAGCTATGTCGTACTGGAACTGGTCCAAGTGGGCATCCAGTACGCTGATCACCGGCACTCTCGGGTGGATAACCAAGTAACCCACGAACACGACGATGCCTCCCAGGATCACGGCCAAAGTTAGGACGGTGCAGACGGCAGCAGCGAACCACCAAAGCGGATGTGTTCTCTTCTGTGGGGTTATCTTCTTGGTGGCGGGCATAATTAATAAGAAATAGTTGACACCCTACTGCAGGTGACAACATTCGAAATGGTTTTGTGTTTTTCAGAAATTTTATGAAGGAAGATGATGGAGAGTCGATCTTGGGTTCTTAGCTCAAAATGGTGGCCAAGGGTTAGGTATCTTCTTTTCCTAGTTTTAAAGCATTTTGATCATATCACAGAGCAATACCATACGCCTCCCCCACTAAAGAATAACCCTGTCCCACAGCTTTGTCCTTTGAAAGTACATATATATGCCAAACTTGCATCCTTAAGAACCTACTCTGTCTCCCGTAAATGTAGATTGAGTAATGTGATTATCGAGATACAACTCAAAAGCTATAAACATATATATATATCCATATACATCATCGTTTAAAATTTTTTATTCGACACAAAAGTAGCAACTTAAGATGATGATTTGCGTGTATTATAAAAATTTTAAATCAATTAATTTTTTTAATTTAATTTTTTAATTTTTAGTTTATTTTAATAATTTTTATTAATAAAAACGATAATTTTATCAATTAATTTCGTAAATTATTTAATTTTTACTTAAAGTCTACTTTGTTAATTAAATTTCAAAATTTTTAATTGCTAAGGACATTTTTCTTTAATTATATTTTTAATTTTTTAATTTTTTAATATTTATCTGATTTTACGACAGTTTAAAATCAGTTAAATCTTTTAAATTTTAAACTCTTATCTGTTTGACTTTTGATCTAATTTTTAAAACATTGATCCCAACAGCTATTATTTATTATTTTTTATTTATATATATCATTTTTATTTTCATATTTAGTAAAATAAATTAGATTAACTCTACATTGACCCTTTAAGTCTTTAGGTGGGTCTGAATAGTATTGATCAAACGCCCGGTGAACGCTTTTGATAAAGTACACCTTAAGCTAAATGATAGATTAGATTATACTTATCATCTTTTTAAAGTAAAGTTTAGATATTATTATACTTTTGGTTACAACGCTGTCAATACTTTTCAAGTAGTCCATTTAAAATTCCAATCTTCAATCTAAAAGTCAGTATTTGCAATATAAACGAAAACTACAAAGCCTATGACAAAAGTATCCTAGTTACTTTTGCTTTTTTTTTTTTAATAATAACTGAATTAATGGAGCAAAGCAGGTAACAAATACAAAGACCACTATTTTAAGTTGTAAAAATAACGTTAATCAAGTGGGATCTAGACAACATAAATGACAAGAAAAGAATTAGGAACATCAATCTTTTTAAAGCAGAATTCAGGGTTTGATGATAATATGGGATGAAGACGAGGCTTCAACCATTGTTTGTCCTATTAAAAAAGATTTTAATTTTTTTCTCTACATGTATTTATATATATATAATAACACGAATCTTATCTAATGGTAGATATCATGTACAAAATCTGTGGTCAGCTCTATTTCTTTTGCTAACTAATAGTTGTTTAAAAGTCTTGAAAACTTCATAATTAAAAATAATAAAATTTTCAAGTTTACAAAATTTTAAACTAGCACTACAAGAAAAACGTCGTTTAACGCCAGAAATTACTGACAAAAAATGTTGTATTTCGTCGGTAATATAAATTAGAGACGGAATCAACAGATGGACATCCACGTCGTAAAAACGGCAACAGGTAAATTTACCGACGGACATATTATATAACCTCAGTAAATATATTGATAGATGTCTTTGATTGTCGATAAATTTATTGACGGATTTGTTGTGAACCGTCAGTAAATTTACCTATGGAACTAAATATTCCGTCAGAATATTTTCCGACATTGCTAGTTATTTTGTCAGTGAGTTCTCTGACGGTTCAGAAAATCCTGACGGTTAAGTTGGCATCGGCTTGCAATATTACCGACAGAACAAAGAGTGTCCGTCGGTAAATATCTTACATTTTACCGACGGTTTATGGTGTGTCTCAGTAAATATAGTGCTTTTTACTGATGAATTTTTATTTTCCGTCAATAAAGAAAATTAAATTTCTTTAAAAAATCTCAACATTAAATTTTATTTTATGATCTTATGATTAATGCATAATTTCAACAGTTATAAATTATTTGTGCATAATATTTTGATTTGTTTATATATTTAATTTATTTAAACAGAAAGTTGATTGATGATATAAAGTTAAAATTATCTTAATTGATAATAAAAATATTATAGTGTACATAATAAGTCTTTGTAATTCAAAGCAAATGATTACAATAATCCTATTGTCCTGGTGATTGCGGGTGCTCTGAGATTCTAACCCTCACCTTCATCTCATCCACCTCATGTTTCAGTTGAGCTATGTAGTCCATCAATGTCTCCACTATGGTCCGAAGCTGATTGACTTTATTGGTTTGCGATCGTCTACTAGATGCTGCTGTATTGGACGCGGATGATTGCGAATAATATGTGTTCACAAATAAACCTAGCCTGAAGATCTTTCCACGACAGTCCCTACCACCCATTACAACAAGATATATCTGATTATCGTCAACAACTTGTTCTTGTTGAGACTGTCGCTGAATATTTTCTTATATTTGGTCCTCTTAGGAGGCAATATTTACATTAGTAAGTGATAATTATTAAGAATTAATATTAAAACATAAATTTCACATACATTCAGTTCTTTAAATCGAGTGTTGATGAACGTCACATAGTCATGCTTCTTAGTGTGAGTGTACAAAAACAGCTGACGGGATGTAGGCCTCATGCCTATAGATTTTTCTTGCATAAGAATAAAATGTTATAATTGAACTAGAATTTATAAAAATTTTGGCAGAGTTTTCTCTATTTTTATGATATTTATCCCCTGTTGAGCAAAGAAAATAACTTAACACAATAATATATGGCACTGGATATTTATATCATTATTATTATTATCTATAATATACATATTTTCATTTCAACATTCACACATCAATTTAAATTGAAATACAGCAAAGTAAAACAATTATAATATAAGTGTAAAATTTAGATATTTACAAGTCTCTCTACAAGCTCGTGGTGGGTAATTGATCCTCTCGTATACACGGGAAGACTCTCTCCTCCTAATCTTCCACATTTGTTGGTCGAGTTACGCTCTAAGATAGACATTGCCTCAGATGATGTCTAATACTCCTACCAATGACTCCATATTTACTCAGAAATATAAGACAATCGTACACCAGCCTTATGTATCGCACCAATAAAGTCACGATAAAGTATACCTACTCGTCTCTCCCATACGTTATATATGACCACGTTGAAATTAGAATCCCAGAAAAAAAAATTTCTGAAATAAAGGAAAAAAATTGATAAATACTTATAATGTAATAATATTTATCTAGTTAATGTTTACAAATCAATTACAAAAAGAAAATAATTTTTTTGTATCTTAAACTCCTGAATGTAAAATGCCTTTGTGGCTTAAGAGATATTCTTCCATACTTAACCCTTAGGATCAATCTTCTCTTTAAATTTAGACGTCATATGTCTAGAATACGGTCCAGACGGAATCAACCTAATATAAGAACAAATAATTTTATACAATTTGCAAAAATTTTAACTTATAATTTAATTATAAACATATAGTGTTTCATGTAATTTCACTTACAGATTTTGTACTTTAAACTGTAGGATAAGATGCAAAAGTTGTTGCAGACATCATTATTTGAGGAAAATCAACCCAATGTTGATGACATTTGCAACAATGTCCTTGGTACAAGATCGGGGTATATCAAAGGTCTTGGGTATGGCCCTAAGCTTATTGATGCATCTTCGTCACAACCAGCATATGTCACGGTACTTCAAGAGGAACCAGACACTAAAGACTGAGTTACAATGTACAGAAGAGAAGTTAGATCATAGTGTAAAAGAAGTGAACAAACTTAAAAAGATGGTCAAATAATTACTTGGCTCAAACTATATCAGTAGTAATGATAGCGATGAGGAGTATTAGTTTGTACATGACCTGTAATTATTTTTTAAATAAAATGCATTCCATTTTTAATGTTTGTTTTATTTCAATTTATTATTACTCTAAAAAATTCCACCAACATTAATTATAAAATGTAATTACCTTATATTCTAAACTGTCTTAAAAATTGTAATAAATTAAATTTGTTTTTAACAATTATAACAAAATTTAAATTTAAAAATAACCTTTTGTCACTAAAAGGTATTAGCCACCAAAACAAAATCGTCACAAAATGTTATTACTTACATTTACAAGAATGTCTATAAAAACATTTACCTACTACATTAGTACCTAAAACTATTATGTTACAAAAACATAATCGTGACTAAAAAATATTAGCTACTAAAACAAAATCATCACAAAATATTGTTACCTATATTTACAAGAATGTCTCTAAAAACATTTACCTACAATAAACAATTAGTAGCTAAAACTATTCTGTTGCAAAAAAAATCATCCGTAAAAATAATTACCTACGACTATGGTTTACTAGGTAAAAAACTTTATCTATGAAACATATACATCGCAAAATAACATGTACGACATTCTTCATTCTCGTTGATTATATATTTTACTGACAAAATATTGTATATCTAAAACCTTTTTGCGATGATTTCAAAACAACGTCATGGATATTGTTTTGCTACCGGGATTCAACGACCATTAGGGCGATGATTGTTTTTCATTGCAAATTAATATTTGCGATGATTTTTTAATATTTATCGACGTTTGGTTTCATTGCCAATAAGCTTATCTGTTGTAGTGGCAACTAAGCATCATTTCATAAACTTGCCTATATTGCCCTTTGAGGGTGTCGAACTTCAAATTTGGTGTTTAACCATTAAAAGAAGGCATCAATTTGCTTGTTATAATAAAACGTTGTTGTAATAAGTTTTATTATTAGTTCAACAAATTAAGCCAGTTGGTTTATTTAAACAAATTTTAAATTGCTACTTTGAAACAATCATAAAGAAACAAAACACAATATATTTCTTAAACACAATTTATTCCTACCACATAATTTATGTCTCAAAAGTGTATAGATTTAGTTACATGGTCATGCTTGTCTGAAATTAAGGAAACCATGAACAACTTATACGTCCTTGAATAAAGCGATATTCTTTTTTTTTTTTTGATTACAATGGAAAGAGAACAAAAGAATCACAAAAGACGGGGATACAAAGCCCCGCTCACGTCTTGTTGCAGAAGCTCCAGAATGGCCCCCGGCGGCTCTCGAAGAATGAGCAGGCTCGGATCTAAGAAACTGGCACAGGCCGCTAGTCTGTCAGCACACTGATTGCCCTCTCGCCCGACGTGGCACAGAACCACCTCCCAGTCCCGATGTAAAAGCCCTCGAATACCTGCAACCAACAAAAGATCCTCAGTCAGTACCTGTTGGGAAGAGGAATAAAGCGATATTCTTAAAGCAAACCATTAAACAAGTATGTCATGGTCATGTTCCAC
Source organism: Erythroxylum havanense (assembly GCA_024752395.1). Classification (NCBI taxonomy): domain Eukaryota; kingdom Viridiplantae; phylum Streptophyta; class Magnoliopsida; order Malpighiales; family Erythroxylaceae; genus Erythroxylum; species Erythroxylum havanense. Next base: position 11,490,987 of record JANTNU010000005.1, on the reverse strand, counting down.
TACAATTTTGGGTAATAATATTTTGCCTAGTTGTTACTGTAATCAGTCTCTTTTCACTTTTTATTCTAACACCCCAGTTAGAGCCAACATCTATGCATTTCTTAAATGTGAGCTTCACAAATGGGGGGATATCAACAAATGTCAAAGTTACATTTAGGTTTTGAAGCCAAATTGAGAAATTTGATAGGTTTGTTGTGTCCATCTAGTGTGATACAGTTTACAGAATGAATGTTGTATTGATAGCTTCAATGCATCCTTTTGTTCTTCAAAGGAAGGGACATAAAGTAGAACATGATGGTTACCATATTATATTAGAACCTGAAATGGAAGAGATGGCTGAAGCATTCAAAGAATCGTATGTGGAAACTGGGACTATGAGTTTCTTTGCTAACTTGAGGACCAATGGTTTTCTCAACTCCAGTTCTGGTTTGAAGATCAACTTCTAAATGCTAGGCAGGTGTGATGTGGTGAGAATGACACTTGATGGATAATACGATAAAATGATAGGATGAACTAGTTATAGTGTAGCTAATAACATGTTCTTGCCCTTAAAAATCTCATATTAAAATTTTTTGCAAGTGTAAAATAGTATTATCAGCAACCCAATTTACTAATTAATTGTTTATAGCATCACCCTTATATATTCTTGTTTTTAGACTATCTTCGTAATTACATGGTGCACATTTCTTTATATGAGTGCTTGTCTTCTCACTATACTCAATCTTATAGCAAAATGATTTTTGCTACATAACTATATTTCGTAGCTTTATCTATAAGAAGATGAGGGGTAGCTATAAGTAAGCTATAAGAATTGTTAGCATAGATCTAGGATTGTCTTTGAGAGATCTTTCTTGGTGTAAAAATTTGGGCATACCAGAAGATAATATAAATGAGAGGGACATATTAGATGGTTTTTCTATTAATTTAGTATCTTAGCTTTAATCCTTATTCGTTAGTCATATTAATTATCAACTACTTTGCAAAGTTTACCACCATCTCTGATATGATTTGTTTGTAGATGCTTATTAGGAGCCTTAGTATATGATCTAGTCACATAAATCATTCTTGGAAGCTATATTGATTTTAAAAAGTTAGATCAATCTCCTTCTAAGACTAATTTGTTTAGAGAATAATTCATGCCCTCTATTAAATGTTGAGAGCTTGTTAAAGGATGTTAATAACGAGAGAAAGAGATCAAAAATTATATTATCTTAACCAATTAAAGGATAAAAAATATAACAATTAAAGGAAATAAAAAACAAATTAAAGGATAGAAATATCACAATTAAAGGAAATAAAATAAAAAAGTAAAGGTAATAAAATAAACTTCTAATTGGGTCAACTAGGTTGCATTTACTACGGTTGTCTTATTTCTCTAATATTGATGTCCAACAAAAGCATCCATATCATCACTTCCCCTTTTGATTTTGAGCTTGTTCTCAAGCTCCAACTTTGGATAAGCTTCTTGGAAGTGTTCAATTAGTTCCTATAAAGCATCTTCATGAGGACACCCTGCCCATTGAACTAATAGCTCCCGTCTGCCTCGATTGAACCTATTACATAGAATGTCCTCAGGAGTTGGTAAGACTTTGCCATTACACACTGGCAATATTCTTTCAAGAGCGACATATGGAACGTATCATATATTCTACTTTCCACTGTAGCTTGAGCTTGTAAGCAACAGATCCTACTTTAACTACTGAAAGGGATAAAATACTTTGGAAGAAGTTTATAAAGCATCTGTTGTGTTACTATTAATTGATGGCATGGTTGAAGTTGCAACCATACCTATTTTCCAACTACAAAACTCAACTCTCTATTCCTTAAATCATAAGTGTTCTTCATCCTCTACTGCCTTGCAAGTGCCTATTATGAGCAACTTAAACTATTGCATTCCTTTCCTAAAGAGCTTTATTGACTACTTCAATTCTTATAGAACTCGTTAAATAAGAGAAATGTTGAGGACGCTCCTTACCATAAACCAATTGGAAATAGGTGGTGCTAAGAGAAATACGATTAGAGGTGTTGTATCAGTACTCAGCCAAGGTCCCACTGTGGTGGATGATCACTAGTGAAGCATTGTAGGTACATCTCTATAGTGTGGTGGACAACTTTTGTCTAACCATTAGACTGAGGATGGTAAGCTAGAAAGAGGGCTAGCTTGAAACCTCCAAGTCGAAATAACTCATTCCAAAACAGACTAAAGAAAACCTTGTCTTGATCTAAGACTATTGATTTAGGAAGGCCATGAATTCTAAACACCTCTTCAAAGAAAATAATAGGGACATATATAGTAGTAAATGGATGAGCCATGGTAAAAAAAAATTCCATACTTTAAAAGCCTATCAACCACCACCATAACAACTAATTTACCTTAACCTTAAGTAGTCCTCCACAAAGTCTATAGAGATAACTACTTAAACTTGCTACAAAACAAGAAGAGACTTAAGTAATCTTGTAGGCTACAATTTTTTCTATTTGTAGCACTGATACACTAAACAATTATGCACAATTTCTAATGTAACAAGCTTTATACTCTTCCAATAAAAATCATGTTGAAGTCATTATAGGGTCTTCTTTCCACCTTTATGTGCTATATCTTGGATAGCTGAACTAATGATGGAGACAAATGAAATGGTGGGTAAGAGTTATACCTTTCCTTTGAAGAGAATCAATCCATCTTATATAACCTAATTCGACCCAACGACCCTTGTTTAATGCATTGCTATAGTTGTAACAGTTCCAAGGAAGCTACTAATTTTTTTGAATGGCTTCAAAGATTTCAACTTAAGAGAAAGATATTTCCATGAGTTATGAGGAGTCCTTATCTCTTTTATATAAGGCATCTACAGTTGTATTCAATCTTCCAACCTTACAATCCATTTAAAAATCAAACCCCATTAGTCTTCTTATCTAATGTTGCTATGGAGATGTTGTGAGATGATATTTT
>JANTNU010000005.1:11405936-11424579 GCA_024752395.1 Erythroxylum havanense | reverse complement strand
AATGTAAAGCTCCATCTTTGCCTCTTTTGTTGTACTTTAAATATCCTCTTGTGTTCTGGATAACCCTAGGATTTTTTTCAAAATCCAAAAGGTCCAAAAAGTCTCTTGAAACTTGATGTTCTTGTGAGTTCGTGCATCTGCCCGACGTAGGCCACAATCGTGACCTACATCTAAGCCTTTTTTCATTATTGTGGATAGGCCACGATCGTGGGCTATTGTTTCGGTCTGAATGTCTTCTAAAACTCCTTCGTTCTTCGATATTGACCCTGAAACACTAGCAAACACATCAAGATACCTCAAAACATAATATTTAAGCTCAAAAGCTTGTTTTAACCCATAAAACACTTAAAACACAAATAATTGACAAACTAACACAATTCTAGCCTAAGCACATATTAAATGATCAGATTAATGGCTAAACGCATGTCAAACTATGCCTTAAAATATTATACAATTTACACTTATCACATCCCCACAAAACAACGAACACACAAAAATCACAAAGTACGCAATGCAATAATGAGATAATGACTTCAACTTCATGAAATAAATTTAACTTTAAACAAAATCATTCAAATTGTTCTAAATCATTAACATGCAAAATCTACGTTTAGGAGCTCTGCACTAAATATACATATTCATCAAAACTCAAATGATAAGTTATTCACCTTTTTCAAATGTACACACACATTAATAATTCTTTGTCATTCAAACTCTATAACTACTCCTAAGTACATTTTCATGAAAATTCAAGATATTTACAAGTTTGGTAGGTTTTATTAGAACAAGTTTTTACTTTTTATATAATTTTTTTGGAGATGAACCTAGTCTTTTACTCGGAGGCAAACATTGGTGATAAATGTCGATCCGCTTACTCGACTAAGTCATGTTTTTATTAAGCTACTTGTTTGGAATGTCATTATATCCTTTTGACTTGAAAGTACACATTTAAGATGCATGTCGATTCGGTTACTCGGCTACATCACATAATCAACTAGATACTAGCTCTATTCATAACCCGAAGGCCAACGGAATAGTTATATATTTAAAATTAACAAAAACACTTTTTTTAATGCCTACCTTGTTGCTTTAGATACTTGTTTTCATGAAAAAATACTAACAAAGCTACTTGGTCAAAAGACCTAAAATTATGAATGAATGTGACAATTTGTAGGGCGATGAACTAACACTAAATCCTAATTAACTGGCATATTTTAGTTAAAAAAACCAAGATTAATAATTTTGCAAGCTAATGACTCTTCACAACCTAATAGATTCTATTCAAAATTAAATCGATTTCATTCCATCTAAGTCATTGATACATTCACACAATTCACAATAAGCAACTTAAACACACTAACATAACAATATGCAAAATTCACACTCAAAGCAAAACACACAATCCTCCCCACACTTGAAAAACACATTGTCCTCAATGTGAGAAGGATACAAACAACACAAAAACAGGAAATGAAACAATATACGAAAGGCAAAAGATCAAAATACTAACAAAAATAAGCAAAAATGGTTAGAACACGAAACCATCATGGTGACTGGGGTGGTAATGTGTCAGAGGCAGAGACCAAATGTGTTTGATACCGAGTTGGCTTTTCTATCTTATAATTGATTTAGAGAGAGTAAGAGAATTAGTAGGGTAATGCATTCCAAATCATTGATATTTAGTTATAGTAATGAAACAACTTTAATTGCATAACAGTTTAAATATACCCTAAACATGCTAATTTATGGTCATTAGCTTGACTTTATATCATTAAAAACTTAGTCAGGATCAATTATGAGTTGTTTCCTTCCACCTTTTTCGTTCAACATCAAATTTGTAGCCTATGAGTAAGCTACAAATTACAAAATAACCAGAAGGATAATACTGATAAAGTTGAAAAAATTAATTAATTTCAATAATGTCATTTTCACTAATAAACTGTCAATAAAATAGGGAAAAATGAAACTCCCTGAATCTTCTATTAAGTCTAGCAGTTTATTTGGGAAAAGGATGAGTTGCTCTTGTTCTTCCTTAGTCACTCCATTTTCTTCTTCTTCTTTTGCTTAACGAATATAGACTTTCATATTCGTTCGGCATTGTTGTGACTGAAGAGGAAGATGTGGCTTTTAGGCTATTCAATTGTTTGGCTAGGTTGTCAATCTCAACCTACAATGTTGTCATTGAAGTTGCAATAACAATCATTCCTCCTGGGTCCCAAAAGGTTGACTGCTTTCTACTTCGTTCCAATGTCCAAAGACAAGTAGTTTATGTCATGTCTTATTTGTTTCAATTGTCTTCCTCATGAATGATCCTCTAATAGCTGTGTCTATGATGCTCCTTGTGGGTGGATTAACTCCAGTGTAGAAGGTTTGCAATAAGTATTTGTTGGGTAGATTATGATGAGGACATCCTTATGCCTCTTTCACGCTTCATATAAAAACTCCCTATCATTTTACTGGACATTGATAATTTCCTTGATTAGTCTTGTTGTCTTAATTAGAGGGAATTACCTATCTAGAAAAACTCGCACCAACTGCTCCTAAGTTGTGATGTTAGATGGGTGGAGAGAAATTAACTAGGCCTTGGCTCAATCCCTAAGTGTGAAGGAAAAAAGCCTCATCCTAACAGCATCCTCCGATATCCCAATATATCAAAAGGTGTCACAAATTTCTAAGAAATTACCTAAATGAGCATTGAAATCCTCATTCGCTAACCCGTAGAATTGCACGTTGGTTCACAACATGTTTAGCAGTGATGGCTTGATTTTGAACATATTCGCTAGCACTGTTGGTCACGTAATCCCTTGGTGATGGGCATTGAGTTGTGGCCTCATGACGTCCATCTCCATGATGTATTTCCTCCACCATCGTTCTTTCCATCTCTTTTTAGCGTTCAACTCTTAAGATTCCCCATTGTTGTCTGGTAATATCCAAGTTGGTATGTCATCAACTTCATGCCCAACTTTTTTAATAAAAAAAGGTGAAAAAACCTTAGACTACAAGAATTAGACTAATCTATGTCTCCCTGACAATAGCGCTAAGCACTTGATCATGTCATTCGAGCTTTAAAATTCATAGGCCCTCAAATACTGCAAGTTTATGGGTCGCAACTATAGTATAAGAGGTGTCGATCCCATAAGGAGAGTACTAGCCTAATCCTAAGTCATTTAAGGCTCAAAGAAAAGAATAAAAAGAAATAAAAATACACAAGTGAACACGAAAAATAAATACGAGAATTTGATTCAAGAATTGTGAAGTGGAAATTTTAACAAAACAGAATTAAACTGAGTAGTCACATAGGTCATAATGGAAATCCATTAAGAGAGTTAATCAAGTTATCAGAGAGGGAATTTTACCTCATTAATGCTAATCTAGCCATCCATATGTTTATAGGGTGTCGGTTCTAGTCAATCATATGGTTGATTACTTCCTCTCGAGTTATAACCACTAAACCCTAAGTTGTAAACCTTAATCGAATTATGAAACTTGTAATCTTTCAATTCATAAATTACCCACAATTCTAATCAGCTTTAAAGCTCTCTAATAAACAATCAGGTCTCGCACGGGATCTCTTTCCATGAAATTACCGACTAGATTTATTAAGTAGTTAATTAGATCGCCTAATTCTTATTAATCTGATCTAATCATTTTTAGCCTACTCACCCGTCTCGATTTGTTACTGAAACATGCAATTACATTAACCAGTCACAACACCCAAAACAATAAACAAAAAAATAACTAGATCAATATTAACTCAAAGTAAAATCCCGAAAGAGAGTTTAGAACATTATCAGCAACCTGAAATCCATTTTCATACAATTCATCTCAACTTTATACATTTAAATGAAAAATAAATGAAGAGAAAATGAAACTTAGGTTGGACAAATCAGGAAGGCAGCGGCATCAAAATGCCACCTGATCTGGGTCATCGGGATCTACTTCTTGTTCCTCCTTCTTCCTCTTCTTCTTCTCTCTCTCTCTTCTTTTTCTCTCCCTTTAGGGTTTCCAAAAGTAGTTGAATGTAAAACTCCCTCTCTGCCTCTTTTATTTTTCTTTAAACATCATCTTGTGTTCTGGGTAACCCTAGGATTTTTTTGGAGTCCAAAAATATCTCGAAATTTGACATTCTTAAGAGTCTGCTTGTCTACCCAATGCAAGCCATAATCATAGCCTTGCAGGCCACGATCATGGCCTACATCTAAGCCTTCTGTCACGATCGTGGATAGTCCACAATCGTGGGCCATTGTTTCAAACCGAATGTTTTCCGAAACTTCTCCATTTTTTGATATTGACCCTGAAACACTAGCAAACACATCAAGGTATCTCAAAACATAATATTTAAGCTCAAAAACTTGTACTAACTTATAAAACACTTAAAACACAAAGAATTAACAAATTAAAACAATTCTATCCTAAACACATACTAAATAATCGAATTAATGGATAAACACAAATCAAACTATATTCAAAAATACGATGCAATTTACACTTATCATCTATCATTCCCATTCCTAAGTTTGCGATTGCCAAAATTCAATCTATTTGTAGATCTTACTTGTGAAGAAGTGTTGATACTAGTAGGAAAAGACTTATGAGTGGGCAAAGTGTTACTCTTCCTAGAGAGGAAGGTGATCTTGGTTTTAACGAATTGCTTGCTTGGAATAAAGGTGCATTGATTCAACATTTAGTTAAGCTCTATTCAGATTCTGCATCAATTTGGCATAAATGGACTCATACAAATATTCTTAAATATCATTCCATTTGGTCTGTTAATAGTAGAATTGGTGATGTGATGCGCGGTACTGGAAAAGTTTGCTTAAATTCAAAGATGAATTGTTGCAGTTATATCCTTAAAGTTATGCAAATTTGTTTGATAATATGAGAGGAAAAAATGGTAGATTGAGTGTTAGTGCTACTTACGATATCTTTCGAAAGAAAGATCTAATTTTCCCAATCACCCTGAATATGTGGCATGGTTTTCACATCTTAAGATGCTCTTTCCTTTTGTGACTTGCCGAAAAAGACATGTTGTTTACATGTGCTAGAATGCAAAGGTTAGGTGTGGCTCATGGTTTTCTTTTAGATTGTAGATTTTATGGGCAACATATTGAAAATGTAGATTACCTGTTCTTTAAATGTGTTTTTTCCCAGTTTGTTCTACAGAGAGTAATGAATTGGCTTAGAGTTTCTCACATTGATGCTAAACTAATGTCATGGTTGAAATGGCTTAACATAAGAACTAAAAATAAGTCCTACATTTGTATGATGAGAGCAGCTGGTTTTTCTGCTATTGTTTATTATATTTGGTGGTTTAAAAATAAAACTGTTTTCCGCCAGAAAGAGGCCGGCTTTAGTTGATAGCTATGTTGATCGACGTTATTATTAACCAGCTGAAGCTTAGATTTAGCGTGTTGATTTTGCCATGTAATAGGAAAATTAGGAGTTAGTGTAAGTGCTTAAATATCTCTCCTAGAATGATTGCTAGTTGATTTCCCTGGGCATGCTCCGTTGTAAGTGTTCTGCAATGTTTTTTGATGCAATGGATTTTATTTCACTTTGTTCCAAAAAAAAATCCAAAAGCTAGCAATTTATAAATAAAATGCGATATTAGTTGAGTAAGAAATTCGATTATCAGATCAATCATCTTTGTCAGCATCAAGTTCCGGCATAAGAAAAGCATCAAGTAGTGTTTTCGTCATACTGAACTAATTTTTGTGTTCAGTGAGATAATTATTATTTTCTGGAATTACAAGTGCAAGGTCAAATAATTCGGAACTTTGGTATCGATAGTGAATGGCACTGTTCAGGTGGCCAATACGATGGTAATTAACAGTAAACAATCGATGGATAGATGGTCACTATAAATAAGGGCCCATTAATTATCAAAATCCTGATTAAAAAATGCTTATCAACATCCATCGTTTTTTATTTTTCATTTGATTTCTTGTGATGCCAAGGAAAGTGACTAAGGCAAATAGAAAGATGAAAACAAGATTTTAAGTTAGTAATCATAATTATAATTGTTATTTATTTTGCAACATATTATGCTAAGATTATCGAATCATTTGTAATTATCATAATAATTCACACGTGCAATAAAACTTACAATTCTCTCTTTTTAAAATCTTGAATAAAAGATGAAGAAAATTGGTGCATAAAGGTGTCCATATTGATGTTTATTTTTTATTTTCGATTTTATGAGAAATTAAATAATGCATCTTTATGCCTTGTACTAACTGATTTAATTACGAATGCATATAAAAATGATCTACCTGACTTTGGTTATGGCAAGATAAACTGCCAGTGAGAAAAAAAAAAAAAGGGAAATACTGTCTCATGTATCCTACGGAAGTAGATAATTACATGTTCCGAAATATATAAAACGTTTAACTTGCTAGACTGTGACTAGCCCTGCGTGTGGTTGAACAAATGATTTTCGGTAACAACTCATTTGTGTGAACCGTTTGCTTCTAGGAGTCCTATTTTAGTATATTCCATACACATATTGCAGAATCTGCGCCATGAAGACACATAACCTATTAGGTGAAATAAATACTGCAACTTAGAGAGCAGAAGAATCAATAATGCTATTCTGTAGATAGGCACACTAATAAAACATGGAGAAAACTTTTTATCACGACATGGCATAGTAAAAACCATCCCAGTTACACAAATCAAAATTACAAAGCATGCATGCACGTTAACATGTATACCTTCTCACCAATTGAAGGAAGTACATTGCAGTTCAAAACCCTGACCACCCAGTATGGAAGTAATCCGTTTTACGACTGGAGTTTTATTTTCTCTTCATCTTCTAATCTCACCAATATTATCATCATCTTGGTATATGATCGAAACCCACCAGACAAATGGGACGATTTTCAAAGAATTGGTGGTGGTTTATCATGACCAACACCGGGGCTGTGACCTGGGCTTGTCGGTCTATAAGCATCTTCCATTAGCTCGTGACGGTTTACACGATACCAATAAATAGGTGGAGGTCTTGGCTTCAAACTTCTGGGTGTAGCTGGTGGATGAATACCTAACGGCCTTAAGGCCACCGCCAAATCAACCTCGTATTGTAGGAGGAGGAGAAGAACAACAAACAAAACCAACTTGAAGGTTTTATGTGCCATGTATGAACGACTGGAACCGACTACTTTATCGCAAAACCAAATGGGAAAAGCTGAATATAAAGCTTAAGATGTTTCAAGTTTCTTGAAATGTGGACCTACACTAGAAGCAGTGTTGTGGTTGGAGGTGGCTGAGAATGGTGGCTATTTAAGAAGAACCTTTGATGGCCCCCATGGGAGGGCTTGTGTAAGAGTCAACAGGACCGGAGCATAGAATAGGGTTTTTGGTGCGTACGTGCATGGGCTAGGAGTGAGAGGAAGTAAGCGTGGGAATAATTTCTTGAATTGGCAAATTTTAGAATTATTGATTATTTTCCTTGTAATGGGCTTTCTCTGAGCCATTAGTTGAAGTTTTAAGGTACTAACAAGGAAAGGGCATAAGAGTGTATCGTTGATATGACAACCCCCAATACACTTTGCTCAAAGGCTTCTGTTTTATTTAGTAGGTTAAGCAGATCAGGAAATTGGGATCGGTAACATATGGCGACATGATGATAAGCTATTTTTTAATAAAGAAAATGCTCATTCCACTAATCTAGCTGGAGATTAGTTCCTTTAGAAAAGGAAAAATAATCAATTAGTTCTAGTGTTGAGTGTTTTGTTTTAATTTTAATTATTCTTATTCATTTATATTAAGAAGTCACTAATAGTACTTATCTTCCTAAAATGCCAATCACTGGACTTATTTAATAAGTAGAAAATGTAGAAGCAGAACGGTAGTTTTGCATAGTATAAGAAATGTTTTGGTGATAATTAATCTGTATGCAGCTGGGAGTAATCTATGACCAATGCTTGTATGGAAGAGGAAGAAAGGGATAAGATATATTCCATGTGTGCTGTGCGCTTTAACTTTGGAACCATAATATTCCTAATATTTGAAGTACTTATATATTCAATCGGTTGCAGTAAAGAACCCGCTTTTTGTGTGAAATAAATCTTCTCGTTACCATTTCCAGAGTTTAGCCTGCAATTGGCAGATTTAGTGTACGTAGCACTTGATTCTTGCGTAGATTGAAATCAGCTCCCTTTGCAGCTTTAAATCTTTCAAACAAGCACTAGTGATCAACTAAGCATCAAGAATATATTTATACCCTTAAAATAAACCTATTTTGTGACTTTTTTATTCATATTCTAAGTCCTCTTTTATTACTCTAAAGTGGTAAGTTTCCAATCCGTTAGGCTCGAAATGGAAAAGGAAAGGGCTACTCTGCGACCTTACTTAAAGTTGGTAAAAACTTGGTGCTGTACATATATATGAATTATTAGGCATCTTTGATCTTTGGTTTGGATTATTATCAGCTTTGCACTGGTCACACTCTAACGGCTGAGACGTGGCAGAATTATAAATTGAATATGATAGACATTAATAATTTTTATTCATATTAAGATGTAGTACTACAAAGAACAAAAGAGGAGTTATTCTTACACGTCTCTTACTCACTGCTGTAAGACCAACTAATTCAAATCAAAGCAAACTTCCTATCTAATTAAAGAAAAGATTCCCATGAAAGAAAGCGAAAGATTTTTCAAGAAATTATAATAAAATGAAAATGAAAGAAATTTAACACAAGATTTCATATTAATTTCATAATTAATCAACACAATTAATTAACCCTAAGATTGCAACATACTAGATTTAATAATTGAATGGATAAATACCTGAAAATTGTGAAACAATTGAATCCGTTGTTGTTTTCTGTGAAACGATGTGACAGAGGTACAAAAGATTGACTACTGCTATTCTAAAACCTAATCAACAAAAACACATACAGTTCTCAATGAGGCAACTGTATTTAAAGGTTGGCTAGGAGTAGGGCCTCCTATGCGTTACAATATATGGGTCAAGCCTATCCATCATAGCGAGCTCATGAACACAGGCCCAATGACACATTAAAGAGAGAATTACCATTGACATCTAATTAATCGGGGTTTATACAATATAAGTTTTATTATATTAGTCCACAATTATGATAAAATTCTATCATTCTCCCACTTGGACAACATAATCAATATCAATGAATAACAGAAACAAATCCCCAGATTAATATAACAATATGTGGCCACAATAAGACGTCAAAGTAGAGTCAACCATCTCTCAATCATAAGTTCAAAATGAGAGTCAACCATCTCTCAATCATAAGTTCAAAATGAGATTATAAGTACCTCAACAGTATAGAAATTAGATCCGATAGGAGTACTGATAATATATATGCAAGATACCCATACCTAGATGACCTAAATAGAATGTGTCATAAGGAAATGCATACAAAATGGTAATCCATTTGTGCAATTCCAAACAAAATGGCGTAAGCATCCACTCAAGATGTCAACTGAGATTTAACACAATATCTCATAACAACAAGATGAGACTGGGTACAAAATGTCTCCAACAAAATGCTAAATATATATATAAACATTTAAACATATCTACGTAGTATATCAATAACATATATGGCAATAACAACAATAGCAACTATTATAAGCAAAAGCTTTTAGACTGAATAACAAAATAGTCAAATACAATATTGCTATCAAAAATTAATATAAAAGACAGACTCCCACTAATCTAAGGCATCAAAAGATCTAAATAGGCCCATACGGGTTACATGACTCACAAAAGCTTTAACAGTCAAGCCTTTAGTTAGAGGATCTATCACCATAAGATCAGTGGGTATATGCTCTATACGAGTCTGAAACTCCTTAACCTTCTCTCTAACAAACATATACTTTGTATCAAAATGCTTCAAACATTTGGAATTCTTGCATATTTGAGAGAAGCCCACCACAGCAGAGTTATCACAATATATGGTTAGAGATCTGGAAACACTCTCCACGAGATGAAGCTCAAAATAAAATTTCTCAAGCATATTGCCTGTTGAGTAGCTTCATAACAAGCCACTTACTTTGCCTCCATAGTTGAAGTTACTGTAAGTGTTTGTTTAACATTTTTCCAAGATGCAGCTCCTCCAGCAAGCATAAAGATATATCCTGATGTAGATTTGTGATCATCAGGGCAGCCATCATAATTAGAATTAGAATAACTCATCACTTCAAGGTGATCAAACATCCTGTAAGTGAGCGTGAAATCTTTAGTATCTTGTAGGTACCTCAGAACTCGTTTCACAGTTTGTCAATGACCCACACCAGGATTGCTCAAGTATCTCCCAAGTACACCAACAATAAAGGCAATATCAGGATGTGTACAAACTTGAGCATACATAAGGCTGCCAATAGCAAAAACATATGGGACCTTTTTTCATCTCTGACTTATCTTTATCATTTTGAAGAAACTGGCTATTCGAGAGTTTGTCACCCTTTTGGATAGGTGCACTATAAGAATTGCAAGTCTTCATGTTGAATCTATTCAAGATCCTTTCAATATACCTTTTCTGAGACAAACCAAGAACATCACGAGATCTATCAAGATGAATTTCAATGCCTAGAACAAAAGAAGCACCACCAAAATCTTTCATCTCAAAATGAGCTGTCAATATTTGTTTAGTCTCAGAAAGAAAATCCACATTATTACTGGCTAAAAGAATGTCATCAACATATAAGACAAGAATAATGAATTTTCTCCCACTATTCTTCAAGTAAATGCATTAATCAACAACATTTTCCTTGAAGCCAAGGGAGCAAACAATTTGGTCAAATTTCAAGTATCATTATATGGAGGCTTGTTTCAGCCCATAAACGGATTTTCTCAATATGCATACCATGTGTTCCTTACCTTTTTCAACAAAACCAGCAGACTAATTCATGAATACATCTTTATATAAATCACAATTTAGGAAAGCAGTTTTCACATCCATTTGATAGAGCTCCAAATCAAAATGAGCAATCAAAGCCATCACAATGCGTAATGAAGTTTTAGTAGAGATCGGAGAAAAAGTCTCTTTATAGTCTATACCTTCCCTCTGGTTATACCCCTTTGTAACAAGTATGGCCTTATACCTTTCTATCTCACCTCTAGCATCACGTTTAATCTTAAAGAACCATTTACACCCAACAGTTTTACAACCACTGGGTAATTCCACCAAATCACAAACGCCATTCATACTCATAGAAGCTAGCTCATCTTCCATAGCTGCTAGCCATTGTGAACTACAAGGACCAGAAATGGCATCTTGAAAAGAAATTGGATCTGAGTCTTCAACTAAATTGAATTCATGCTCCTTCAAGTAAATGTAATAGTCTCGAAATTTAGAAGACTCGGTGAATTTAGGAATCCTTTCAGATCTCCTAGGTAGAACTACAACCACATCTGGGACTTCAGTATCAATGTCAACCTGTTGAGGAATTTCAACATCATTTCCTGGATCAACAATTTGTATAACATAACTTTTATTATGCTAGTTCACAATTATGATAACATTCTAACAGAAAAAGCAACAAACACTAAAATTAATCTATATATAATAAAATTGAAGGAAAATAATGTATACATGAAACAAAAATACCTTATTTATGACAAATTGAATTTTAAATTGGAATAAAAATAATCTTCTTATCTTGTAGATCTAATGTTCATGTATGTCTTTATCCTATCTAAGGTGTTTAAGTTTTCTTTAAGAGCCAACTAGAATATGAATAAGGTATGTGGACATGCTTGTAAGCGTCAAACCAATATACACCCAAGAATTTAAAGGCATAAGCTCTCAATAGGTTCTTGCATGATTCATTGGAAAAGATTTCACAGTTAATCCTTTTTCATTGAGTTGTGTCCTTTTGAACTTGAGTGAGTAGGAAGTTCATATTTAGAGAGGTTCGGGAGTTAGTGATTAGATTTCTATATGCATTATGAGATTCATTGATTAAAGCACTATCAATAATCACATTATGAATGAGTAGGAGATCCCTGACATTACTTAAAAGGCCTACCATTAATAAGTTATAATGCCAAAAAGAAGTTACTGCTCCATCCCCATTATCCTAATAAAATTCCAATTTGATTTTTCCTTTGAGTTTTAGGATGTTATACATTGTCTATGATATGTTGCTTATTGGTTTCATAATCTTGAAGTTTTGGCCTATTATAAAAAAGGAATCAAACCAGTTGACCTAAAGTGAGTTGATGTCCTTAAGAATTCTCCATATTCTCTTAATAAATTGAACCTACTTAATGATCTTAATAGGCAAGATTCTCAACCCTTCCTTATCTTTAGGTAATCATAGATCTTTCCACTTCACCTAAGCTAAGGAAGAGCCCATACTGTTATCTAACCATATAAAATTTCTAAGAACCTAATTAGTAGTCTTGATAATCCTTTTAGGGAGCCAAACACTTAGGGATCAAAACATATAGATAAAATTGAGGACAAAATTCATTAATTGCACTATTCTTACTAAAGATAGACTTTTGTTGCACTAGTTTGCAATTCTCAATTTAATTTTCTCAATTAGTGGTTTGAATTAAGTGAAAGTTGAGCTTTTGGTTAAAAATTAATATGCCAAGATAAGTGAGAGGGGGTTTAGAAGATCTCAACCTTATGATTCATTCTAGCTAATTTGAGATCGAATAAGCCCTCATTTGACATAAAGTTGGCTTTTATTTGTGTTGATGGAAAATCTAGAAAGAGATTTCAATGTGTTTAAAGTAGTTATAAGTACATTAACTAAGTTAGGATCAACTTTAAAGAATAGGATTATATCATCAACAAAGGAGAGACATGTAATTTACATGTGTTTACATTCAAAGTGAAACTTAAAGTTCTTTTCATAACCAATTAATACCTTTACAAGTCTGATAAAGCTCAAGGTGAATAGGTCAGGGGAAAGAGGATCCCCTCCCCTTAAGCCTTAATCTACCTTTATAATATTTATGGGCTTACCATTGACAAGGATGATATATGAGATAGTGGTGATGCATTAAGATATCCAAACTACAAACTTGCAGGGAAATCCTTAAACTTACAATTAGGACCAACACCTAATTAAGTTAATCAAATGTTTTATAGAAGTCCTCTGTAATGGAAAAACATTTTCTTGAATGTTTCCTAATGTAATTCCTTAAAAACTTATGAATTAGATATATATTATTTCTTATTATTTTACTTTGTACAAAGGCTTCCAAGGATGGATCAGCTAGATGTTTAAGAACAAATTTCAAACTCTTTGTTAAAAGCTTAGAAATGATTTTATATATGGTATTACAATAGGAAATAGGTCTATAATCCTTCAATAAGTTAGGGGCTTGTACCTTAAGAATAAGGTTAACAAAGGTCTTGTTCAATTCCTTCAACATTTTTCTTTGGTTAAAGAATTCAAGCACAACCTCTATGGCCAATTCCTTAGTGTGTTGCCATATCTTGTGGAAGAAATGAGCATTTAGAATATATGGTCCACATGTATTATTTGAGTTTAGAGCAAGCATGGATAGCAAGCATGGATAGTTGAATGACATCCTCTAACTTCATCTAGCATATGGATAGTTGAATGACAATGCGCAAACATTACAATTTTAAGTAAACGGGTCCAAAAGAAAGGACCCAAATGTTTTGCCTAAATCTTAATTAGAACCTTAAGTTTATAAACATTTAAAAGTGACCTAAACATTTAATAAACATTCAAAAAGGTCCTTGAGTTAATATAAAGTTAATCCCTTACCAAATATTTCCTATATAAAATTTTTGATTTGTTTTAAGCACTCATTGTCATGTAGACAATTTATTTCACATAGAGTCCAATAAAATATATAAACCCCTAAATTAACTAATCTTTTTATGAAAATTTAGATTATCTCATCTTTTTATCCCTAATTTTCAAAACCCTTAAATTGACTAATTTTTTAAATCCTAAATATCCAATTCAACACCTCAACATGATTCACTCCTACGGTGGCATTGGTTTTGCGTGGCGCTGCTTTTCTATGCATGCATTGTGTCACTTTTCACATGTTTTAAAATCCACAAGATGAGGTTTGGGTTTAAAAGAGTCTTCTAGAGCATGTTGGAATCTTATGGAAAATTCTGGAAGCTTTTGGAATATAGTAGAAACTTATGGAAGACCCTGGAAGCTTCTAGAACATGGTAGAAGACTATGGAAGTTTGTGGAAACTTATGGAACATCGTGAAACAATATAGAACCTTATAGAAACTTGTAGAATGTTATAGATATATACATAATATACATGAAGTGTGTAGTGCAGTGTAGATTCTAGAAGGTCAATATAGACTATTAGATCAAGTAGATCTTAACCATCCATTCTAAGAAGAAGCAAGTATAAATACCCCTTGGGGTTGCCTCATTTGAATCATAGAAGATAATAGAGAGCATTATAAGCCTTGTAGCATTCTTGAGAGAGTTCTTTTAATAGAATTGCTTTTACATTCTCCCATATTCCTTCTTCTATTTAGCAAAGTGTTTCGTACAGAAGATTGATTTAGGAACAAGAGCATACTCAAGTGCCGAACAAGCTTTGGTGAAAGTTCAAGCCTGTTACAATTGAGAACGTCACATTGCTTCTCTACTCCTATTTTGCGTTGCTTCTATGTCCTGCTTTTGCTTCTGGTTAAGTGTTCCCCATATATATCTTAGTTATACTAGGAGCTTAGCCCTTCACAAAATCAAATCACCATCCATTGAACCCAATTTCACATTTTAGCCAATTCTTCCAATCTGACAACTCTTTTTGAGCTGTTGGATTGAGATAATCAATGTCATGGGTAGGTTTAAAGTCCTCTCTACTGTCAGGATTTCCTTAGTAATTAGTGAAGTCAGTGCTTGTGCTACAAATGAATTAAGGACCCCAATCAAGACCATTATCTAAAGTTCCACCTTCAAATATGGACCATATTCATCATCTTTCCCCTCAGCGGTTCTATAGTTAATAATAATGTCATCTACAGCTTTAATTCCACTTTGATGCACATAATCAATTAAGGACTTGAGTTCTTTTTAGGATCCATATTTGGACAAGTCAAGATCATATTTATTTTCTACCTATTACAATACCAGAATTTCATGTTAAAATAAAGACACCCTAACATAATAGGTCACAGCTTTGCAGGTTTTAGAAAAATGTCTAAAGTAAACTTATATGCAGAACTCAGGATACCCCTACAAATCCAATCCATTATAAGTAAATCATTTACCAAACAAGTTGAAGTAGAATAGGGTGACACAAGATAGCCAAAATTCATACCCCATGAATGCTATATGACGATGACTGTACCAATGGAGTGGTCGAATGCAAACATAGACACTTACTCGAGGTAGCTCGTGCTTTACGTTTTCAAACACATCTCCCACTTAAATTTTTAGGAGAGGAATTACCGATCGAAGAATACGTTCGTCGGTACTTGAGATTAGTTAGCGACGGAAATATACGAACTTGTTATGTCCGTTGGTAATATTGTCATGGGGAAGACAAAATATTGGCGAAGGAAATAATGGGCGTCGACAATTGCATCGGTAAAAGCGTTGTATGATTGATACAGTTTACCTATGAAAATTTTCATCGGTAAATTCTGTCGATAAATTCTTTTAAAATTTAAACTCATATGTAGTGAAGAGAAGCAACGCATAAAAAGGAGAAAAAATGCAAAACTGAAGCAGAGAAGACGCGCAGGAAGGAGAAATTTTGTGACACAGAAGCAGAGAAGACGCACAGATAATAGAAACGCCAAATTAGAGATTTTGTGAAATAAGGGTTCGTGAAATTAATTTGGGGTTTTTGATATTTGGGAATAAAAGATTAATAATTTAGTTAATGTTTACATATTTTATTGAATCCATGCCAGATAAATTGTTGGCAACGAGGTCTTACAAAAAAAATTGTCATATAGGAAATATTTAGTAGAGAGGTTAAGTTTACGTTAATGTAAGGGCTTTTTTAATATTAATCAAATGTTTAAGTTGTTTTCGGCGAGATCACATTGCATCATCAGCGGATAGAGATCGCAGGGAGATCTTAGATGATGTGGCGATGACTATGAGTTAGAGTTGCAGTGAAACTCAACATCTGAAGATAATGGAGATCTTTACGGATAAGGATGTTATTATTCTAGATAGTGTTCTAGATCAATGTAAACTCTATCTTATGTTATCCTGTTAGATCTTATCTTATCAGTTAGAATCCTATTTGGATGGGGATGTCATCCAATTGGTTTATGTTATCTTATCTGATAGGATAGATGTGATCTTGGGTAGTACAGATTTAGTAGGAATCTGTGGCTCCAGGCTTGGGTGCCTATATATAGCTCATTCGAGCTTTACTCTTGTCATGCGGTAATTCATTCAGAGAAAGCATTCTTTGTATTCTTTGAGGGAAAGTAATATAAAGTTGGTCTTTTGACCGTATCTCTGTGTGTTCTTTCGTTGCCTATATTTCTTTATTGCTTCCGCATTGTTTCTTCGAGAGTGTGCGAGTTAAACACTTCGAGGGTTGGAGAAAGGCTGAGTCTTACTTTAACAGATCTAAGTGAGACTGTCGTGCAAAGGGTGTGAGCGAGTAACTTCGGGTGAAAGTTTGAGTTCCTAGAATACCTTTATAACAACTGGTATCAGAGCCAAAGTTTGAAATGGCTGTAGGCAACTTGACAGAATGGGTGTCTAGGGTGGAGACACTCCTTGGACCTATTCCTTAGGGGGAGGAAGAGGTAACTTCTCACAATACTCGTTTCAAGATGTTGGAGGTGAGGGTCCAACAGTTGCAGCAACAGATGGGTGAGGCGTTGAAGGCACTGGAGGATGCTCAGTTTGAGATTACTATACTGAGGCGTGCCATTGCAACGCGAGACCTTGAGCGAGGTGAAGGATCAACATCGTAACTTTCTTCTGTGAAAGTACGTGAACCGAGGGTGTTCGAAGGAGTGCGGGACACCAAGGTGTTGGAGAACTTCTTGTGGGATATGGAACAGTACTTTGCAGCTGCTAGGGTATCAGACGCTGATAAGGTCAGTGTAACGGCCATGTGCTTGGATGGGGATGCCAAGCTCTGGTAGAGGAAGAGGACTTCTGCGGAAATCAACGCGGGTAGAACTCCTGTAGATACATGGGAGCTCATGAAGAAGGAGTTGAAGGATCAATTTCTTCCTATGAATACTTCTTGGCTTGCGAGGGATGCCTTGAAGAAGCTGACGCAGGATAGATCGGTAAGGGATTATGTGAAATCTTTTAGTTCTCTCTTACTTGATATTAAGAATATGTCAGACGAGGACAAGCTCTTCAACTTTTTATCCGAGTTACAACCGTGGGCGCAAATGGAGTTGTGGAGGCAAAATGTGAAGGACGTGGTTGGTGCAATCGCGGTCGTGGATGCCTTGGTGGATTTTCGAGCGATGAAAGAAACTAAGGTAAACTCCTCTAATTCTACTAAGGGTAAAGGCCATGCTCAACAGGAGAATACAGAGGGGAAAAAGAAGAAGGACTCCAAAAAGGGAGACTTCAAGTGGAAAGGCAAGTAACTTCTATTTAAGAAACTAAGGTGAAAACCTTAGTTTCTCAAATAGGTGCAGCAACTTCTAGAGGATTAGGCCCCATGGTAATGTTCATTTCACGTTCTATTTGAGAAACTAAGGTGAAAACCTTGTTGAGAGGAGGTAAAGGATTGTATAGAAGAATTTGCTGATGTACTTCATACCAAGACTCATTGAGTCCCATGAGAAAATTGATAACGTTTTGTTTAAAATGTTGAGAAGCAACTCTACAGGTTCAAATGTGATGAGAGGTGAAGTTGCTTAGATCATCCCATAGGACCTTTAGTTTGGTATAGTAAGCTACAACAGATTGGTTGTCCTGACAACACTTAGAAATGTGATATTGGATTTGGAAAATTCGTGGCCCATCAGATTATGCAAATCTTTCGACAAGATCATTCCAGACATCTCTTACGGTGTCCAAATAGAGGATGCTTATAGCAATGTTTTTCCTTACTGAGCTCAATAGCCAAGAAACAATTATGGTATTGCACATTTGCTAAGAGGGAAAAAGAGGATCATCTCTTAAAGGGATTGGGATTGTTCCATCAACAAATCCCAATTTGTTCTTCGACGTTAATGCTAGTAACATCGCTCTCTTTCAATTGTGATTAATCATCACCATCAACTAGTAGCTGAGGAATGGTAAGGACACATGGGTTTGCCCTTTGATGAAAAAAATAAGGATTTATGGGATCCTTAGTAGAAGATGTAGTTGCACCGGTAGTAAAAGAAGAATTGAGAGAAGAGGTCATGAAGGAAAAAAAGATGCAGAGGGAGAGAAGGAGTGGAAGTCTTGCTTATGCTCTGATACCATAAAGAGAAAAGAATCAGAAATGAGAAAAGAATACCCTCTGTATTATTCTTCATTAATGAGAGACGTTATATATACAACTCATAATGAAATAAAATCTAAACAAACTCTAACTGAATATGTAAACAAATTCTAACTGACTATCTATGATAGGCCAAAGGGGAAAAAAAATAAAATAAAGGCTTAACAAAAAGGTAATGTTGTTATAAAATCGAAACTACAATGTAAGAATATTTGGGAGAGGAGAATTCTTCTTATGAAAAAATGGTGTATCTTAC
>JANTNU010000005.1:11393541-11404856 GCA_024752395.1 Erythroxylum havanense | reverse complement strand
GTACCGACCGGTACCGGTACAGTTCCGTTCCAGAGCCCAATCCGGTACCAAGTCCGGTACGGTATTCATAACATTGGAAGATAGTGAAATAAACTCCAATATTCAATTAAAAAGATATATACCGAAAAAAGAAAAGCCCATTTCAAATCGTTTACTTCTGATAGTATCTAAGCTAAAGAAAAAATTAACAAATCAACTGGGTTGAATTTAATCAATGAAATTCATCTAAGTTGAAGTTTTAAAAAAAATTAACAAATCAATTGGGTTGAATTTAATCAATGAAATTCATATAAGTTGAAGTTTTCTATCATAAGATTTAGCAAACAATCTGTGATACGACTATACAGCTAACACTTTGTCTAACCAAATTTTTTGTCGTCTTCTCAATGTAACTCTACGTTATCAGACAGATTAGATGGGGCAGAAGCAGAAGCCGAAAGCCACAATTTGGATAATTATCTGACTTGTCAGAGGAAACAATTGAATGGTCACCCATCTTATTGAGTATTATAAAACATACCACATTAAGAAGCCAGATTATCTAAGTGAAGTAAATTGAACTTAATTGGATTAGACTTTTCTAATTACAACCATGTGCCATAAATTAAATTCTACAAGAATTATGGAGAGAAAAAATTTTTTCCTCCATTGGTTCAATGCACACAATTTAGGGAATTGGGTGACGAACGTTGTTTACCATTCCCATTATTTCATTGTTCATAGGATCCCGATCTAACACTTCCACAGAAGTCAACCATCAAATTAAATAATGTTAAACCTTAATGAGCCTTAATTATGTCACATGTACAAGTTCGTCACGTCTATAAGAGTAGTTCGATCTCCTAGAAATGCCAAACATTAATCATATTATATGCTTCAAGACTAATCCCATTTCAGTTTCCATCTCTGGAGGTTGCAGAAGAAACATTGAGCAGATGCGGAGATTTTGATGTATACGTATCATCTATGTGCATGTAGAAAATGGTCTCTCCTTCAGAGCAATGAAAGACGATTTTGAAACAGAACTTCAACGACCCCACAGGAAACTCCTAAGAAAGGATCATGAAAAGACGACCAACATACATCGCTTCCCCGTATCTTAATTTGTATTCCTTGAGTAATCTCCAAGCCATCTTGTTTCGGTGATTTTCATTCTTTTCCCATCTCCCATCTCCGAGAAGATTTCAAGCCCAAAAGGGGGCATCACCTCACCATGGAAAAGCCTCGACATGGGTTCTCGCTAATCTTCGCCGTAGTTGTCATCTTCCTTGGCCTCTCCTCCTTCGTTTTATGCATCGTCGCCGAGGCCAAGAAAGCCAAGGTTTGTACTTTCCTTTTTCTTCTTCATTAGTGTGTGCATTGTTATTGAAGTGCTTTGAAAGTTGGTTTTTTGGGACATTGGGTGTTGTCCATCTTGTAGAAGGAAGATGTGAAGTTGGATGGAAAATGGTGTTATGTTCCTAAAAGTGGTGCCTTTCGCTTTGGAATTGCAGCATTGGTATGTATGGTCTGTGCACAAGTCATCGGTAACTTTTTAATTTGCAGAAAGTTCCGGTCAGGTGACAGTAGACAAGGTTGTAAGGCCAGAAGACCGACAATGGCTATAGCTCTTCTGTTGCTGTCCTGGTAGGTGATCTATCTAACTCATCTTCATATCCATAGCTAGTCCACTGCTTTCGGTTCAGCTAAAACGTGCAGTTCCTGAGAAAAACCTTAATTATCATGTCCTAAAACTAGATGCCAAATTAATATACGAAAAAGCATTTGAAATATATTTTAGCGATTGAAGATATCAAAATATACAAGCTTGGAGGGTCAGTTTGATTGGGCAAAGGTTGGCAACTAGCATGATTTTAATGAGAATAAAGAACATGGACAGGCTGGAGATGCCTACATTGAGATTTCAACGCTTAAAAAGACTAGACATATAAGATGAGAGGAAGTTGTATAATTGTGTCTGCCGCAGGATCACCTTTGGGATGGCACTTATTTTATTAAGCTCAGTCACGAGCATGAGCAAAAGGCAGTCCTACGGAAGAGGATGGCTGGACCACAAATGCTATCTAGTAAAGAATGGGGTGTTCTCTGGTTCAGGGGTTCTGTTCCTTGTAGCTACAATTGCCACGCTCGGATCAACCATACTCACTACCAAGACGACGCAGGCGGAGCGAGACCGCAAAATACATGCGCAGGCTGGATGACGATATAATGAATATGTAAGGAGCATAACATAAAGTCGGATTTCTTGTTGTTTAGAATTAGAGTGCCTAACTTTCCACAACCACAAGCAGTTGAAGCATAACCCCACATAATGTGTCCAACTTTCTTGTTCTTGAACTCATTCTTGCTGAATTAACCAAGAAGGATACAGCATTTTAATTTGTAAACATTCACTACTCCTTGTGTTTCGACTTTCTCCTTTTTTGTATTTTTCACTCCTATTTTCCATAATCAATTTCTTCCGTGAACTGCAAACTATGAATACAAACAATTTAGGAAAAGATTTTATACCAAACATCATCAAGACAAGAAGTAATTAATTGCTACGCCTGTTATACATAATACAAACTTTATCAATTGATCCAATATCAACTATAAATTTATATAAATAAAGCTAATATTGAAACATAGATATTTTTGTATCAACTCTATTTGAATAAGTTGTTGAAGATTTGAGCAAGATGCGTGATAAGATGTCATATCTTTTTCAATGGATTTCACTAAATTAATTAGATTATTCATTTGAATCATTTACCATATCAAAATTTAATTTTCTTAGTCTCATTTTTTAAAAGTAGTAATTAATAAATGTCCTATATAAATAAACTTCTAACATTCTCCCTCTTAAACAAATATTAATTATTACTATAAAGGCTAATAAAGAAAAAATAATGTTACATTTAGTAAAACTTTATAAAATATTTGGTCAAGAATAATTGAAGTCCATCATTTGGTCTTAAAAGTTTTAATACTGGAAGATATCAAAAGCTTGTGTCAATATATGACATTGATCCAATATAGCCATGTGCATCTACTAAACTTATTATACGAATGAAAAAATTAAGTGTGGTACCTACATGATCTATAATGTACCACGTTTTGTTTACTGACGTAATTTCTCTTATCTTTATCTTAGAGAAACATGTGTTTCTCTAACTGTATGTTAAACTACAATAGAGATTTTTTTTTTAAATTAAAAACTTATATCGCTTCCTACCCGTAAACTAATCAATATCTTAAGATATCTAAAAATGCCAAGATACACAGAATCACAATCAAATTGTATATGTGTCAAGTAACATGTAATATGCTTAAGACTGACATAAATCTCACAAATTTTATGTGTTATAACTATAAAAATATATATAACTTCTACATAACAATAGCCATCAATATAGATATATAGCAATGCCAAGGACTTTAAAACACTCATACTAAAGACATATCTATTGAAAATGGGAGGGCAAAATCTTTTAAAGGATTAATCAACATATGTTTAGACAAAATATGCTATATTGTAATGTCATCTTTTTGTACAAGTTCCTTTATGGTCAAACATTTGACCTCTAATTCTTAAACTTTGAGAAAGTCTTATTAGTATTACTGAATAATACCATAGAAAGATTATCATAATACAATCAAATATATTTAGTAACTTAATCAACAACAAATAGTTTTGAAATCAAATTCTCAGCCAAATTGCATATGAAGTAGTCATATAACATGTAATATGCATTACGTTCATAGTTGAAGAGGTTACAAGAGTCCATTGGACACTTTTACATAAAATGACACTACGAATTAATATAAAGATATAACTTGAGTGCAATTTTTGTAAAAGTTAGTGTACCCAATGCACAAGGTTTCCCGCTGTATTTTTACAAAAAGACTATTTCCGCAACTTGAACTTGTGACCTTATGGTCATAAATAAGTAACTTTACTAGTTACTCCAAGGCTTGCTAAGTGAGGTTTTTGTGATATAAAAATATAGAAGTCAACATTTGTATACCCATCCATATCTCATTTCTCAATCTCTTGTACGTCAGCATATAATCTTTTATTTCTTGAAGGTATCCTAAAACTTGTTTAACTAAATTTTAATGGTCTATACAAGAGTTAGATAAGTATTTACCTAATAATCCAATAATGTATGCAATGTCTAAGCTAGCATAAGTTTGAACATACATCAGGTTACCAACTACACTAGAATAAGGAGCATTTTATATGGTCTTTATTTCCATTTCATTCTTTGGACATTGTGCCAAAGACAACCTTTCTCTATAAAAGATTGAAGTTGCACAAAATCTATAATTTTCTATACTAAACCTTTATAACACATGCTCAATGTTATGCTTTATGAAAAATTACTAACAAGTTTTAAAACAAGCATGAATACCAAAGAAAAAATATATTTCACAAAAGTCCTTCATCTTAAAATGCTTATCCAATAAATAATTAACTTCATGTAATTTGGCTAAGTCATTTCATACAAGTAAGACATGATCCGCATACAAAACTAGACAAATAATCTTACTCCTCTTAACATTGTAGTATAAGCATCTTTTAACTTTATTTTCTATAAATTCGAATGAAGTTGTTACTTTATAAATTTTAGAAACCATTAACAAGAAGCTTATTTTAATTCTTATAATGATTTCCTTAATTTATGAATTATATGACTTTTATCATCATCCTTAAATCATTCAAATTGTACCATATAGACCTTCTTATAAGGGCCTCTATTCAAGAATGCAATTAAAATGTGGTGTTTTCTCTTAAAATGTGGTTTTTATTTGAGGTGTTTTCTCTTGGCATGGTTAGATCTGTTACTGCATAGTGTTTGCGACATATATTTATGTTCGATTTGTCCTTTATAGTTTTGAATTTTCCAGATTTCGAAGTTTTGGTTTGGGGATTTCTGCATTTCTTTCAATTTTCTTTTTTCTTTTCTTTTCGAACTGATTCTTTGATCGTCAGTCGTTGGTTAGGTCATTTAGGGTTCAAACCTTCTCGAGGTTTCTTTTGATTGCTGGTTCTTCTGTGCTTTAATATCAAGATTCGATTTTTACATATGGGGTTGGGTTAGAAATGAAATGTTATGAAAATAATATGCTCCCTCGTAACCTTGAAGATCTTAAAGTCTTCAGGTTTGTTTTTTGCCTTTTAGGTACTTTTGTTTTCTGTAAATTTGTTAATGGGACGTCTCTTCAGCTTAAACTAGTAAAGTTTCCTTCTTTTGTTGTTCTCATTCATTGGGGGCGGAGGGGGGGTCTTGCTTCAAATCCCCTTTGATCTTCGCTTTCTCAACATGCTGCGTCTTCACTGGGATTTTATGGTTTATGGATCCGTTTTCCTATCATTGTCTGTTGAAATCAAAAAAAAAATTAACGTATGTGTGTATGATTTCAACTTTTTGCGTCTGATTTTTGGATTTCTCTTTAATCCTATTATTATATGTAGCTCTCTTTCATTTCTTTCTTTACATGGTTTTATTGCAATACTATGCAAGTGTTCGCTGGAAAAATACCTCATGTCATGCATGGTTGGATCAAGGTCACAGGTATGTGTCTATTTTGGGTAATGTGCAAAAATTAATGTTGTTTGCGCTTCCATCACCGACGCTACTATCATTCACTGCTAGTGAGTTTATCACGATCATCGACCCAGGTATGTGTTTTGCCCATTCCCCAGTTGCTCTCTGTGGTCCTTTAAGTGAAAATAAGCACCTATTATTATTATTATCTTTTTATTTTCTTTTTAGTAGTAGTTTTATCATCATCATCATCATCATCATCATCATCATTATTATTATTATTATTATTATTATTATTATTATTATTATTATTATTATTATTATTATTATTATTATTATTATTATCATTATTATTATTATTATTGTAGCGCTCCCTTACCGTAGGGTATGCATCGGAACGCCCGTGAGTCATTCCAACGCATATCCCACAATAAGGGAGAGCTACTGACAGCCAGTCACTACAGTACTCTCATGGCATCACATTTATAAAACTATAATATAAAATCACTAAAATTTTGAATCCAAAAGCTTTCTCATATCATCTCATCAAAACAGAAATTTACATGACTATCAGTTTTCCACTGTCCATACACATTACTCCAAAAAGGAAACTGATACAAACATCTAACTAGGTCATCCCCAAAAACAATCCCAACTGACCGACCTGTGTGCCATGACTTCTCTTGCCAACGCGATCACACAGCAGGAAAAGTCTATCTCTGAAGTTAGGAGTCTACTCTCTCGATCCTGAAAAAATAGTTGCAATTTTGGGTGAGTTTGTGAACTCAATGAGAAACCATCATCGATGGTTCACTCAATTCATGCATTACGCAATTAACGTACAGATGATCACAATAACACATTCAGAATACCCTATAGCAATTTACAGATTTTCACAATAGTGGATCTCAATCAATTTACAGATTCTCATACCATAGCAAAACTCAGAAATTTTGTAAATCAGTTATCAAACAATTTTAAACATTAAACCTTTTTCCAGTCCACAATTCAGTCAATAAGCATAATAATAGACACATGACATTTTCCCATAATTTTCCATTTTTATTCTAAGTTGTGAATGAGCGCTTGAACTGTCCCAATTTAGACGCATTGATCGGTGAGCCTGCGGCTCTAGACTGTCCCAGTATGGGCGCATTAACATTGAGCTTATAACTCTGTACTGTCCCTTTTCGGGTGCATTAAACGTTGAACCTGAGGCTCTAAACTGTCCCAAAATGGGCGCATTAAACATTGAGCATATAGCTCTGAACTGTCCCTTTTTGGGCTCATTAAGCGATATACGCGTCTTAGGAGTAGAAGAGCCCTATGGGAATACACTACTTCCCACGCATCTGAGGAATAGGAGAGCCATCTGGGTATGCACTATTCTCTTTCGAGCTCGAGGCTCTTTTCCAGTAATCGAGCTTGTAGCTCTCGGTGGCAGCTCCAATCACAACCGTTATTATTCAATCGTTCATGGAATTCATTTATCACATGCAATCAGATTCAATTTATCGGAAATAGTCATATCATTTTCAATTCCACATCACCATACAATCACAATTTAATGCATTGAAGCACTCACAAACAGTTACACTTACATATCAGAACACTCAATCTCTCGAACCTTTGGTCCGAGATTTCAAACATAACAATTCACATTCACAGATAGTTTACAAAACATTTAACAGTCAAAGATTGAGGAACCAACTAGGTTACTCACCTGTAACTTCTGAGCTACTGCCTGGAAGCCCCAGCAGTGTCTATGGAATGTCGTTCCAACGGTGCCTCTATAACAGTCAAATAGTTTCCCATTACTAGATACATAATCAGAAAGATTCAATGATGCACATGTCTTAAAGAAAAGATGTACGATGCATATTCATGACCTTCCCGATGCTAATCCACAATTTCCACTTTCTGTTGACCAACCTAACTTTTCACCCATTTCATCAAAAATGACACATTTGATTTCAATATACTGACCTGAACTCCATAAGTTTCATTTCTACTATTCAGTTCAATTTGTCAAATCATATACACTAGGATATTCTCAAGAAAACCTCAAAACCAATGTCATCTAGAACTAGATCAAGTTCACCTATTGCAGACTCCAACAACATTGAATTCAGATTCAGAAATATCACAATTATACCCCAATTATTAAGAAACTATCTTTAGGTTGAAAAAGCAATCTAAGCCCAACTTTCATTCACGAATTGAGATCCTAAAAACTTGAATTCAAACTTTCTTTCTTCACATCAATTGTAGATCTCTTTCTCTAGTTTATAACGAATCAAGAATCACCACAATTGGAGGTCTACATCAATAATTATGACCCAAAAACTAGCATAACTCAGTCCAGAAAAATGGTGCTCACCGCGGCCATAGAACTCTCGCCGACTTCCGAAGAGAGCTCGCCGCGGCGTGGCCTTTTGGGGCTCGCTGTGGTTACCTCCTTCACGCTCGCTGCGGCAAATTAATATTAATTCGCCGTGGCGAGGCCCCCGCACACGTCGCGGTGAGAACACCAATTCTCGCCACGTCGTGGCGCAGGCGCGCCGCGACGTGCGAGTCGCAAGTCGTCTTCTCCAACTCTCTTTTCACATTTTTCTCACTAAATTCAACCATAACTCAAATCCAACTACCACAATCTTTCATATTAAACCCCATAAATGCATTTAAACTAACAATAAACAACATAAATAAAGAGATCACTTACCAAAACAAGCTCTCCTTCTTAAATTTCCAAAAATCTTCTCCCACTCTTAACACCTACGGCTCTCTCACAAAACCTCCACAATCTTCATATTTTCAAGGATTAGAGTTGATCTTAACAACAAGGAAGGAGCAAGCAATCTAATGATCAAGCAAGGGTCGGGTATGGAAGATCGAAAATCACCAAAGGAAGAAGAAGCAAGCAAGCCCTAAGATGGAGGAAAAATCAATGCTCTACCAAGTGATTTTCGCAACTTTCAAAGGAGACATTTAAAACCTAAGGCATTTAAAGGTTACTCTCATTTCTAGCATTTGCCATTTATCATTTTCTCGAACACTCTTTTAAATCTCTTTCTCTTTTCAAAATCATTTCCGGTCTAAGTGGTCACTAAATTCCAATGGCTCGACATTTTTATTCCTAAAATCAAGTATCTAAATTTTCCACATTGCCATTGGAGAGTGATTTAGTACTATTTAGTCAATCAGTCCGTCACCTAGAATTTTTCCGGTCTGGACATTTTCTCCCAATTTGCCAGAAAATTTCTAATAGTCACTCTAACAACTGAAAATCACTCTTAAGACATTTCAAATCACATTTTCAAACATAATTATCTCAGAATTAACAAAACACATCATAATCACAAATAAATGCCGGGAATGTCAGAAATGCATGTACATATATGTGCATGTGCAGAATGACTCATTCTTCTAAACTTAGAGGCCAAATGAATGCTCAAATCAAAATTTACCATAAGACCTATTAGCCCGTCCCAATTTACCAATTAACCTTCCCATCGGTGATGGGATGTTACAATTATTATTATTATTATTATTATTATTATTATTAGTAATAGTAGTAGTAGTAGTAGTAGTAGTAGTAGTAGTAGTAGTAGTAGTAGTAGTAGTAGTAGTAGTATTATTATTATTATTTATTATTATTATGGTCCTTATGTATTTATGGTAATTTTATTTACTTAAATATTTTTTTGCCATGCTTTTTTTTACTTATTTACTCTTTTAACCTGCATCACTATTTTCCTGTCATATCTGCATGTGGGTCTACAAGAAACAACCTTTCTACTATATAGGGGTAAGGCTGTATACTATCAGACCTCTCCAGACTAGGCTTTATTGCAGGACTTCGGACTGGGTGTGATGATGATGATGATCTAATATAGCTCTACCTCATAGTGAGTTATTATTGACATAATCACTCTAAATACATCTTTGGAAGTTACATGAGAGAAAGTGACACTAAAATCTATCAATTTTGCCAAGTAAAACCTTTAGTAACCATTTAACTTTAAACCACTCAACTTTCCCCTGAGGATCTTTTTTAATCTTATAAATTTATTTATAACATGCCTTCTCACCCTCATGGATCTTCTTAATTTAATTCATTCAACTTGATCCTATGTCATAAGAACCTTATTCTATGTTTGTATTGGTACTTAGTCCTATATAAAAATGGCATTATGTATAACATTAACTAACTCTAATTGAATTGGTGAAGGATATGAAATTACAACATTATTAGCTCTATTATTATCTTAATTATAAGAAGGACCAAATTGATCATATGCGTCATATTTTAGAAACTTAGCTATTTATGATTCCATAATTATAGATCATCTTTCTCTATAATGAAATTTATAATCTTTATAATAGTCTAGCTAATGTAAAAAAAGCAACAAATTATAATGAAGATGCAGTTTATTTTTATAAGGATTGTATAGATGTATCTTAGAAGGACAATTACAAATTCAAAGATGAATGAGACTTGGTTTCCATCCTTTTCATAGATAAAAAGGTATTTTAGTTTTGGATTTGATTGGGGCCTATTAAGAATATATAAGGAAATCTTAATAGCCTCACCTTAAAGGTAATTTGAAAGGTTAGTCATGTTTTACATGCTCCTCACCATATCTTATGAGGTGCAATTTCTACATTTTGGCTACGTATTTTGTTCAAAATTATTTAACATAACAAATTGAGTTGTCAAGTTTTTGGAAAATAAACCTATTTTCTTGTCCAAAACCCCATATTTTCCATAATACTTACCCCCATGATTAGATTGACAATCTTAATTGATTTTCTCAATGTAACATCCCGTTACTGATATGATGGGCATATTGGTAATTCGGATTGTGTTAGATTTGAGTGTATGCATAATTTGAAATTGCACATGCATTTTTCCTCTATATTATAGATAATTGATTATTGTTGCACAAGCATATGAGTGTACATGCATGTATGATATTGTTGGAATTGGAAATTCTGTGATTTTGTATAGATTGTGCTTTTATTGGTGAATTGAAGTGAAAATTGAATTCTAGAGGTTTGAAAATTGAAATTGGAGGGTAGGATCATGTATTTCCTATTTTTGAGGATTTATAGGAATTTTTCTGAAATTTTTAGAGTTACAGGTCCGGATCCGAAAAATGACTTAAAGGCTGATTAATTAGATTCCGGTTCCGAAATTGATTGGCAATTGGTACTGGAAAATTAGAGCTACGATTTTAGAATTTATTATTTATAGCCATTGCAAAATTGAGAGAAATTAGAATAAGGATTGGATTTTTAGACCCTAAGGATTGGACATGTGGCAAATGAATTGCCAAACATGCCCTTAGTTTAAAATCCCTTGTTTAAAAACCCTTACCTTTGAATTTTGCTTCCACGATATCTTCCCTTGCCTTTGAAAGAAAATTTTTCTTTGTTCTTCTTCTCTTCTTCTTCGTGGATCTTCCACCTTGCTTGTTTCCTTCCATTTTCTTCTTGCTAAATTGCTCCTTCCTCATCATTTACTTAGCTTTAAGCCTTGGGTTGGAGAAGTTGATATTTTGGTGTTGGGTGGTGAGTTGCCGTGGGAGTGTTTGAATCTAAGGCTTGGAAATTTTTTTGAAGGTTTGAAGGATTAATCAAGTAAGTTCTTGCTCCTTTATGCTTTAAGTTGTTTGATTTGATCATTGATTAGAGTTATTGATGAAGTAAATCACACGTTAATATATTGAGTAATAATGTGAATAAAATACACAAGAAGGGGGGTTGAATTGTGATAAT
>JANTNU010000005.1:11345528-11393441 GCA_024752395.1 Erythroxylum havanense | reverse complement strand
GTTTTTTGCTTCCGTCTGCTTTTGCATCGTCTGCTTTTTGTATTGCTTCCGTCTGCTTTTGCATCGTCTGCTTTTTGCTTCGTCTGTTTTTAGTTTTGCTTCCGTCTGATTTTGCATCGTCTGCTTTTTGCTTCGTCTGTTTTTAGTTTTGCTTCCGTCTGCTTTTCTTCTATCTTCTGCTTTTCTTCTATCGTCTGCTTTTCTTTTATATTTTTCTCTTTGTTTATTATCAAAATTATTTTATACGTGAAGTCTGTTTTGACTTAACAATTGATTATTGAGAAATATATGAGTTTCGGATGATAGGGATTTGAGAATTTTCTTGATTTTGAATTGGGTATTTGAGGGATAATGGATTTTTGATGGAATTGAGTTTAGGGGTTAGTAGTTTAGAGTATACTGAGTTGTTTTGGAGTGTTTGTAAAGAGAATGGATGGACTAAAAATCAACAGAACTGAGAAATCTGGGTTTCGGGCGTGTTTATGGCTTTGCACGTCGCGACATGTTCATCACACGCCGCGGTGAGCAATTCCTCTTCCGCACGCCGCGACGTGTTCATTACACGCCGCGGCGAGCAGATTTCTTCCGTACGCCGCGACGAGCAAAAGCGCACGCCGCGGCGAGCAGAAGCGGGCACGCCACGAGGAGAGCTTACGAATGCGCCGCGACGCATGCGAGGGGTCTCGCCGCGGCGAGAGATCTTGGGCCGTGGCGAGGGCGCCCTTTTTCTGAAATTGAAGTTGTTTGTTTTAATGGATGATTTTGAGGTTTAATTCCTAATGAGTTGGTTATTTTTTGATTGAAATTTAGAGACTAAGAATTGTGAATTTATAATAATATAATTTCTGAATCAATTTTGAAGGTTCTCGAAATCGGATGGCAATTGAATAGTGAATTTGATTTTGATATAAAGATAGTCCCTATGTCTTGGAGTTTGACTTTTGGGAGTTCTGAACCTAGTTAGATTATATTATGGAATCTAGGAATTGCAATCTTTTTTAGTGAAAGAGTTGAATTGGAAAGAATCGGGAATGTCATAACATGTATAGTACTCAACACATTCGCTGCATGTGCATTATTGACTTGTAAGTGTGCTTTTGGTAATGATTATGTATTCTGATTGTTTTAGAGGCTCAAGTGGAGCGTCGACCTTCCGACGTAGCTGAGACTTCCCGACAGTAGCTTGGAAGTTTAAAAGTGAGTAACCTAGTTGGTTCCTCAACCTTTATGTGTTAAATTTTATGCACTTATGCCATGTGGAGATAAATGGAGGATTTGTGTGTTTGCTTTTGATTGATTTCGGACTATAGGTGTCCGAAATATTTGAAACTTGATATAGAAGTGTCAATTGTGGTACATGGCAATAATTTGATTTTAATGCGATATGAGACATGTGCATTCATGTATAAAGGCATGATCAGATAATGACAGTTGTGACCGGAGCAGCCAACGTATTTCAGAGCTTTAAGCTCAACACATCAGGGCCTCGAGCCCAACGTAATTTCAGAGCCACAGGTTCAACGTATCAGGGCTTCAAGCCCATCATAATCAGGCGCACAGTCATAACAACGTAATAAAATAGAAAGTATCACATGTGCATTGTAGATATGAATGATAAATTGTGAACTGTGTGAAAGGCGAAATGCCTTATATTGTGAAATGATGATGCATGCGATATTTCCGAATATGTTATTATGTGGTACTATGTGAAATTTTTTGAACTGTTTGTATGTGCATGAGTTGGGTGGACTATCGATGATGGTTTCTCGCGGAGTTCGCAAACTCACCCAACATTGCAAATATTTTTCAGGACTATGATAGTAGACTCCTAGCTCCAGTTAGCGAGAGGCTTTTCCTGCCTTGTCGAGCGCGTTGGCAAGAGAAGTATGGCTCACAGGTCGGTCAGCTGGGATGATTTTAGTGGATGACCTAGTTAGTTGTGTATCAGTTTCCTTTTGGGATATTGTACTTAGAATTTGGAAAACTGATAGATTTGTACATTTATGATTTTTAAGAAATGAAATGAGAAAAGTATTTTGGTTTCAAAATTTAGCGAAATTTGATATTTCGATTTTATTTCTTTGATGCCATGTGGAATATAGTATTGATCGTCCGTAGTGCACCCTTATCGTGGGTTATACATCGGAACGATCCACGGGCGTCTCGGTGTGTACTCTACGGTAAGGGGGCGCTACACTCAATTAGATTTTAAATTTAGTCTTAAATATTTTAAATTTATCAAGAACTTTATACTTCTCTTTAATCAAGAATATATATTTGTAATGAGAATAATCATTAATAGAAGTAAAAAATATCATAAATGATATATAACAGGTAAATAAGGACCAGTCTTGCTAATATGAATAATTTCTAAAAATTAGAATTACGAGTTGACCCTTTTTTAATTTTGGCCAAATTTTCTCTGTAACACCAATATATATTTTTAAATCATCAAATAAAGAGTTAAGAGAATGTTTTATTTTATTAATCTTTCAATTCTTTTTAGAGATGTGACCTAATCTTTTATACAATAACACTAATGGTTTTTCTTATATAAGTAACAAACTATATGATAAGATATTTATTTTAAGAAAAAAATTCATTAAAAGATAATCGTACACTGGGTTTTAATTACAAATTAATAGATTTCCTTATTAAAAATAGATACATATATTAAGTTTCATCTAAAGACAGTATATACAGTGTGTTATGCAAGTTAAATTTAAAATTAGTATTAAGGTTTAAACAAACAACTACAAAATCTACATTAACTTTTTCATTATTGTTAACCATTAGTTTAAACTCATCTTTAGCTAGTTGATTCCTGGATATGAATCCCTACATTATAGAATCAGTATGATTATAAAGCTCCACTATCTAGCTACTTGAAATTTGATGTAGCTATAGCAACATTAAATTCAACAATGATATAAACCAAAAAGTAATTGATAGTTGATGTTCTTCCTTCCATGCTTTATACTTCATACAATCATATTTTTATGGCCTTTTTTTTTTTTACAAAAGAACATCTCATATTATTTATGATATCTATAAGACTCCCCCACATATAAATGAAAAGGAAGCAAATATAAATCAACCTAGGATCAAACGTGTTATACAAAAGCCTACTAGATGAAAGATTTTGTCACATATTAAGTATTCTAGAAGAAGGATATAGGTAGTAATCCTAAACAACAAAATATATACAGGTGTCATACATTCTGTTATTAGAGATAGGTATCATACATGTTGTAACAAACTTTGTTTTAAACATTAGAACAAATGAAAAGAAAAGTAAAAAGAAAATTCTACACAAAATATTCTTCCTTCCTAGAGAGTATCCTTATCTCAAATCAAGGATAATTTTACACATTGCTTTGTATCACTTGTTGATTTCATTGACATTCACCATGCCTCCTATGTCACGTCCTGATACCATATCGAGCCCATAATAACCACTTCATACTCAGGCTAAGGACACTCACGATATCCTTAATCTGATTATACAAGGCTAACTGAATATCTCTCCCTTTTTTCTATTTCTTGAAAACTTTAGGCAGCATAATGGCTATATTTTAAAATCCCAATACTCAATCAAATATCTAAAAACAATTTTAAACATGCTGCGATAATCAAATCCAAAAATTTTACCACAACTTCAGGACTTTAAAATTCACTCAAAGCAATTCCAACAATAGTATCAAAAGTTTATACATAAAGTCTTTTACAACAACAAATAGTCAAGAGTTAAATTTATATAATCATAAAGCATACTAACATAACCAATCTAATAAAAATAGTAAAATAGTTTATGACCCACTATGCAACTAAAAAGTATAAAACAAAAACTACTGACGTGCGATAATACCCTAAAAAGACCGCATGATCCACTCAGAGCTTCAAGCTCACTAAAATAACTTGCATGGTTACAAGGCGGAGGGGGTGAATACACTATATACTCAGCGAGCAGGAAAAACATATATCACAAATAGAATTCGATACTCACCAAGACGGTATAAATAACCTATGAGATGAACATACATCACATAGAAACACATAGACCTAGCCTATGACTCAACGTGTACTGGTTAGGAATCATATAGGCTTAGCCTATTAATCATTCATCAGGTGAACATAAGTTCCAGTTCCAGTACACATAAGTAGAAAGATATCACATGTATAAATCAAATCTCGTCAAAAGACAAATATTAGAAGAAGACAAAATAATCATGTGTGTCGTTGCTAGCTGGCCAAACTAGTATGCACACCCACTGAATTTCAGTGTTAGCTCGATTTTCATATGCTGTGAGTCTGGAATACAGTTGATAAAAGTATCATGACCCTAGGTGATGACCTCGTTGGTGTCCAGACCCTAGGTGTGGAATCACCCTCAAGTCCTATAAAAAGGTATCGTTACAGGGACTCAACTTTTATGTACCAGCATCATTGGTACGGGAGTCGTTTAATCAGTTGTGCTTAGTACATAATTGGCCAATCGTTACTTCGCCAATCACAAAAAAATCATATAAAAATATGAAGGACAATAATCGAGTAAGGCACTATGCCTTTATTTATCGGTTCAACTGATAAAATGGAACGTTGCTATGACTTTAAGCCAAAAGAGAACAAATACACGCAGCATACATGACTTGATTATGTACATGTAAATTCTAAAATATTATTTTATGCAATAAAAACCATCTTTTACACTCCAAATGCAAAGTTGTTCAAACATATAGTTTCAGAAAATAAAACATTGTTCGTTGCACTTCAAGTGCTAGTTTATTAAAAACAATATCATTTCTTAAAATATGTAATAAACATCAATTTCAAAACAATGTCGTTTATTAAATACACAAGTATGCTAGTATCAATTTGAAATTCAATTTTATTATGCATTACCTAGGTTCAAAATTCACATACAAGCTATCATGCATGTCTTGGGATGTCCTAATCCCATTTGAGAGATATGGTTTCTCCAACTCACCTCAAAAGAAGGTGTACACTCCCTTAATTTCAACAATCCTCGTTACAAGCTCCTTGCTTCACAGCTCCCGAGCCTTTATACATAAAAAATATACAATGTATTTACTACTTAAACATATATGTCATATTTATACATCATCACATAAGTGTATAAAACATAATATCACTACCATTAAATTTCTCACATGGTTACTTCCTTACTATTCACATTATCTTTTCTTTTGCATTTTCTAAGGCATTTAATGCTTTTAATCAAATACTTACTCATTTCAAAACATAATTATGGGCATTTTTATCCAAACACATTAGGCCATTATTCATCAATCTAAGCGAAAATTCAAGTTTACTATAAGTAAACATGAAAGTAGCTTTCAATGTATATCATTATGAATCCTTAAATCCTAAACTAAGTTCACTTGGACGTCTTATCAAACACCTAATGTGCATAACTTTCAATTCATTTTTTCAAGGCTTTGTCATGGTAGTTCATGCTCCTATCTTGTTATATAACAAATACTTCCAATCAACAACACATTTCACCACTTCATTCAATCCAATTCCCTTCATTTAAGCCATATTCATCATAATTATATAACTCATCACATTAATCCATTCCTTCTTCCATCATTTCGACTGAGCCTATCCAGCATAATTCTTCTTCATTTTTCATCATCAATTCACATTATACATGTACAATTAACACCATAGAATTCATTTAGACCATCAATTTCAAAAGATATTCACAAATTCACAAACTTTCACCAAAAGGGGACATTTTGGTTTTTATTTAAAGAACCATCTCCTTGACACATTTCATTCATATAAACCATGTTTCATGTATATTCAAGCATGGAGAACAACATATCTTAACACCAAACTCAAAATCCTAATGTAGAGAGAGATGAGACAAAATTTACCTAAACCTTCCTTTGATGATATCTTCAAATTCTTTAAGAATTTTTCAAATCTAATGATAGATTGAGTTCCTTGACCCCAAATTAGCTTAGAACACCTTGATTTGGGTTGGAGAATCAAAACGAAGGGGTAGGGTTAGTAATAGCTTAAATTGGTCTTCTCCTCGTCTCTTCTCCTTTCTTCTAATTAAAACATGTTTTAAGTCTTTAGTAATGGGGTGCACGACCTTACATAGAGAATGGTCTAGAATATTGAATTTTTCTTGACTAAAATATGGTGAAATTACCTTTTTGCCCTTAGGTTATATGAAATTACTATTTTACCTCAAACTTTTCCTAAATTTGCAATTAAGCCTAAAATTTGGGAATCACTAAAACTTTTATTTTTATTTTGATCCCTGAAATTTTGAAAATAATAATGAAGCCCCTTAACTTTATAAAATTACATATTAATCCTCCAAGA
Source organism: Erythroxylum havanense (assembly GCA_024752395.1). NCBI lineage: Eukaryota > Viridiplantae > Streptophyta > Magnoliopsida > Malpighiales > Erythroxylaceae > Erythroxylum > Erythroxylum havanense. The sequence continues at coordinate 11,387,078 of JANTNU010000005.1, read as the reverse complement.
ATTAAAAAATTACATTTAAGTCCTTTGACTTTTAACAATTGATAAATAAGCCTTTACGTGCAGCTGGAACCACTATGGTGATATCCATCCAATGACCTTAGTTTTACAAACTTAGAAGCTTATATGCCAGAAATCTCCAAGATTTTGCATACCAATGAACTCTAAGTTCGTGTAAGATCATATAACATTATAAATCACTGACATATATATCTAAAAGGATTTAAATACATCTTTAAACTTATATACAACCATGTATATATCAATATACAGTAGTATCTCCAAGTACAAAATAATACAAAAAGGCTCAGAGAGTCTGGGGTTACATCCTAAATGTTAACACGTTGTGGATGATGCAATGGTTTCTCTTGATGAAAAATTATAAGCAATGTATAACTACACTTTGATTCATATCAAGTAGCTCTACTTGAAAATTTTGAACAGTAAAATTCCAATCTTCAAGTCATTGCAAGTTCGTTGACAACCTTGGTAAACTCTCTTGAACTTAATCCTCTAGTTCCACCTGCAAAAGAACATGTTTCTCCTTCAACCAATATTCATCATAACCAATCCAACTCTGCACACCCTAATCCTCATTTTTTCATACTGATTCTCCTAAGCAATTCTCTTCTAGTTCTTCATTTTCCCTTAAACCTCCAAAATTACACATGCCTACTTATTTTTTAAATTGGATCTTTTAAGTAGAAGAGTACTTTGAATTTTATAAAGTCCCAACTGACTATCATTTAGAAATGATTGAGTTTTAGAGGGGTTGTGATGCTTTGACATGGTTAAAGTGGATGATTACAAATAATCAATTGTCTTCATGGAAATGGTTTATTTAAGCCTTATAACTATGTTTTGGACCTTTCTAATATGAAAATCCTCAAATGACTCTTTTTAAACTACAGCAAATGTATTTTGTTCATAATTACCAAATCTCATTTGCCTGCCTTTGTAATAAAAAAGAGGGATTGCCTACTGAATCTATTTTGCAATGTTTCCTTTTAGGCTTGAAACCTGAAATCTATAGAGAAATCGTCATCCTAAAACCCCTCAATTTAGCTCAAGCAATTGGTATGGCCAAGCTAATTATATTAAGAATTTGAGACCTTAAACTTACTGTTTTTACTCTAAAATCACTACCACTCATACATAAAACACCCCTTTTACCTAATCCTAAATCGTCAACGATGCCTATAAGGCAATTGTCATCGACAAAAGTGCAAGAGTGTCGTGCAAAAGGGTTATATTTCAATTGCAATGAAAAATTAACCCTTGGTCATAAATGCAAACACAAGCAATTTCTTTTTATCATACCTGAAGGCTCAACACCAGAAACCTTCGACATTACTCATGATAATTTTTTCTTTACTTATAAACACAACACTCCCTTCTCATAATTCCTTCCTTATGATATTTCTCCAGATATGATACATTTCCATATTTCAGATGATGCCCTATCAGGTTTTATCACTTTTCAAACTCTACATATGACGGATACAATTTCTGGACATTCTTTATTTATTTTAGTGCACTCAGGGAGCAACTATAGTATTATTCAACTAGAGTGGTTCAATTTCTAGATCTACCAGTGTTTGATACTTCAAAATTCTCTATTATGGTTAGACATGGGGCTCATATCACTTGTATAGGTATGTGTATTAATATAGACTTAACAATTCAAACTTATACATTCACCATTCCATTGTATATTCTTCTTATATATGGAACTGATATGGTTTTATGAATTCAATAGTTACGAATACTTGGCCCAATTTTATTAGATTATTATATTCTTATGATGTGTTTTCTACACAAAAAAGCCTACATTTCGTTGGTTAGAGAATCCAAAATCTTCCCTTCCATTTCTTTTGTTAATTAACTTTGTCGTATAGTTGATACAAATTATGTGGAATCTTTTTATAAACTTTAGTTTACTCTACAAACTCCTAACCTCTTGCCCCTTTTACCAATTGCATACTTTATCCTAATATCCCCCAACCTATACTCTCTTCTTATGCATTTTCAAACTGTTTTTGACTTACCAACTGACCTCTAGCCATATTGTTCTCATGACCATCATATACACTTGAAACCTAGCTCAACACCAATTAACATCAAACCATACTGCTACCCACATTGTAAAAAGAGGCAATGACTCAAATTATCTATGATATGTTGTCTGAAGGTATTATTCAACCAAGCACAAGTCCATTTTCCTCTCTAATTTTACTAGTTACAAAACAAGATGGTACTTGGCATTTTTTTGGTGGATTTCAGAGCCTTAAATGCTATAACAATTTTGGACAAATTTCTTATACCTATTATTAAAGAGTTAATTGATGTGCTCTATGGTGTAAATTTTTTTTCTCAAATTGATTTACTTGCATGTTATCATCAAATTAAAATTGTCGTAGAAGATGTCCCTAAAATAACATTCCGAACTGTTGACGACCATTTTGAATTTTTGGTTATATATTTCAGTTTCCTTAATGGTCTTACTACATTTTAGAGTGCAATGAATGACTTATTTCAACAATTCTTATTTAAGTTCCTTTTTTGTTTTTTTAATGACATTCTAGTTTATAATTCTTATTGGAATAAGCATACGGAACATCTACACACATTTTACAGTTGTTATTGGATAACTAATATTTTGTTAAGCTTGCTAAGTATGATTTTGGTGTTTTCTCTATTGATTACTTAGGTCATGTGATCTCCGAAAAGGGTGTTCAAGTGGATGATTCTAAGATTAAAGTTATTATGGACTAGCCAAAACTTGGAAGCCTTACTAAACTCTAAGGATTTCTAGGAATAATAGGGTATTACTATCATTTTGTGAATCAATACAGCTCTATTGCCAGTCCACTCAGTGATCTCCTTAAAAGGGACTAATTCTCATAGAATTCTATAGCAATTTTAACATTTACATGTTTAAAGAAAGCTCTAACGTCTACTTTAGTTTTACAATTACATAAATTTTCCATCCCATTCTTTGTAGAATGTGATGCTTCTAGTCTTGTAGTAGGGGTGGTCCTATCTTAAAATGGTCATTTGATTGCACATTTTAGCAAGAAATTAGTGACTTATATATGCAATGCTTCTACCTATGTTAGGGAACTTTATGCAATCACCGAAGAGGTAAAAAATGGCATCATTATTTAGTAGGTTGTCACTTTATTATTTTTTTACACATCAACACAGCATCATAAATATGTTGACTCAATATATAACTAACCCAGAATAGCAGAAATGGGTATCTAAATTTCTAAGGTTTGATTACACTATAAAAGACAAGTTAAAAAAATACTTTACCTAATTCTTTATTAAGGCTCAATGATACTCTAGCTCCCTCCTTCTTAGTATTATCTACTTCTTACTCTTCCTTGTCCAAAATTTTGCAAGAATTTTATCACCAAAACCCCTCAAGAATATAACTTCTATAAAAATATAATTCAGATACTTAGATGTAATAATCTTTTTAACTCAAAGAAGGTCTCTTGCATTTTTAGGGTAAATGTCATATACCTAATCATATTGGACTAAGACCAAACGACTTTATGAATTCCATATGACTCCACTTACTGACATTTAGGTATTAAAGCATCTGTTGCTCGACTTTTAGCTCTTTTTCACTGGCCAGGACTCTCCAGAGATATTAAAAATTTTGTCAGAAATTGCTCAATTTGTTAAAAAGCCAAATACTTAATAGAAAAATCATTTGGCCTACTACAACATTCCATCACCAATTCCAGAGCAAGTTTTATTACACATCTTCCTACCTTTCAATCTTACACAATTATATGGGTCATAGTGGACATGTTATCTAAATATGCTCATTTTATTCCTTTGCTAACACATTGCACTACATTGCACCTACCTTAGCCAAAATATTCCTCTCTCAAATATGCAAACTTTATGGAGTTCCTAAATCTATTATCTTGTATCATGACCCTCTATTTTTAAGCAAATCTAAAAGGACCTTTTTCGTCAATTAAGAACTGCCCTCTCCTATAGCATTGCCTACCAACCTTAAATGGATGGACATCCGAAGTATTAAATAAATGCTTGGAAACTTACTTACGTTGTTTTATCTACGATGAACCTCATCGATAGTTGATAGTTGTAGTTTACATTATGTTTTTGTAGGTATTTTAGTGTGTTTTTAGGTGTTGATTAGAAGGTTGGTGCACGTTTAACTTTAGAATTATGTTAATGTGATTATGCGTTTATGTTTTTGAACGTTTTGTGGTTTAAAGCAAGATGTTGGACTTTACTTTTGTGCATTTGAAGTGTTTTGCTATATTTGTTAGTATATGAGCCTAGATAATGAAGATTGAAGGAAGTTGGAGAAAACTTAAACAAGAATTCTAGGTTACAATCGTGATAGAAGGGCTCTCCCCATAGTCACGATCATGACAGAAATTCATTTTCAAGGGTCATGATCATGACAGGAGCGAGATTGATGCGGGGATCTGCGTCCATTTTTATTTTTGGAGGGTTGTTTTAGACTTTTTGGCCTGGGTAAAACTAAGTCTTTACTCTAAATGACCCTTAGGCTATATATTAACATAACAAGATTCAAAATGACCTAGCCACCATCTTCTAAAGTGAGAGAGCAAGAAGGAGGAGCAAGAAGAACAACCAAAAATTCTAGATTTCAAGGTTGAGTTCAAATCAAGTTCTTTTTTTCTTTTCTTGATTTATTTCATTAAACTTGATATGTAACTTGGATTTGAATATATTATTCACATTTAGGATGTTCTAATTTTCAGATTTGGATTTGCTCTTGAGTTGTATTGTGACTTAATTATTGTTGACTTCAATTCAAATTTTTGGTGTTATGATGTTTGGATATACTAATACTTCAATAATAAATAGAGAGAGTGAGTCAAAAGTAATCTGATTAGGTTGGTTAATGAGAGCTAGTGACCTAATCAGTTTCACAAATATCAAATTGGTAAACATAAACAAAGAGATTTTACGTGAAAACCCGATTATTCGATAGATCACTTAATTAAGAACTAGTTAAAAATCTTAGGTAGATTTTGTAAATCGAGAGGTTGCAAAATATGAAATTTGGTAATCAATTATGGTTAACTGATTATGTCTTGAGAAAGAGTAGTCAATCTCTTAGAAGATCTAGAATCAACACATAACTGAATCAATAATAGTTAGGGAGCAAAATAACGATAAAAAGAATCCTAAGCTTCATCCTTGTGTTCCTTACATATTTGCAGTAGCTCATTTTTTATTTGATTATTTGCTTAGTTTCATTTAATTGTTTTAAAGTTTTAATATTTATTTTCATTCAATTCATAATTCGATACCTTAGACAAAGTTAGGTTTTCACTTAGTTTTAACTATTTCATCTTGGGATCAACACCTTTAATACTACAAGTTTACAATCTGTATACTTGCAAATATTGGGGGTTTCATTAGAAGTAAAACTTGCTTAACAATGGTCACAAGTTCTCTTAACAGTCAAGCCTCTAAAACTTGCTTAACAATGGTCACAAGTTCTCTCCACAGTCAAGCTCTAGTACAATACCACCTTCCATTCAGCAACCGACATGTCCCCTTTTGAAGCGCTTTATGATCGTCCTCCTACATCCATGCCACATATCAAAATAAAATCTTAGATCTTTAGGACTTTTTAGGACAAAAGAAACATATTAGCCACATGTAAAGCCAATCTCGACAAAGTAAACCATCACATGAAACAAATTGCAGAGCTTCACCACAAAGACAAAATATTTTGGATTGGGTAATGGGTTTACCTAAAGCTGGAACCTTACGAAAAATCTCTCTCCAATGACAACCTTTCCATAAGATGGCAAGAAGCTACTACATGCCTTTCAAAATCTTACCACAAAATGGAGCAATGGCATATGAACTCAAGCTCCTGCAGGTAGCAAAAATCCACCCAACCTTTCATGTCTCACTCCTGAAGAAGTGTCGAGCAATATCGATGATCCAATCATTTCCACTACCTCCATCAACTTTCGACAACTAACCTCTCTAAGAACCAACATATTTCTATTTTAACGTTGATAAGAGGAGCCGACGATAATGTTTTGTTTTTTTGAGTTGGAAGGGGAGGTTGGGCTTTGAGAAAAAAGAGTTCGATATTCTGCTGTTCAAGTTTGTTCTAATCAATATAAAGCGTGACTATGATCGATTGCTGGGATCTAATATATTGATAATCTTACAATATAGTTTATCCATATACATAAGACATAAAATTGAAATTAAAAAATAATAGCATTTTGGAACAAATTTTGGAACAAATTTTCTCTAAACTTTAACTACTAAATTTTAATCTCTTCTAAAATTAAATAAAACAAACGCTAAAATACTGGACTTTATTTTAACCTTAAATCGGACTCGGACCGTACAAATATTCTGCTCTTACCAAATCCTTGCCTTCTTTTTTCACTAAACCCTATTAAATATAAACCCTAAATAGCTTGGCTTCTCCTCCTCTGAACTTTCTGTCCCCTGTAGTTAACCCATGACGGTCCTGTTCTCTTCGTCTCCTTTTCTCTAAACTACAAGGCTATCTATCTGCTGGAAAGGGTATTTTGGTGGTCGCGTGACGAGAATAATTACGGTTTGTCGCAGGAATGGCGATGAATAACAACTACAAAGACTTGGAGGAGCTTGTGACACACCATGTAGACTCCTACGATTACATGGTCGATAGGGGTCTTGAAGTCATGTTGGATAATATCAAACCTCTCAAGATTCATGATTCCTTCACCAATACCTCTCTTTCTCATATCCTTGTGATCATTTTAATGTTGTTGGTAACCGTTAAAGGATTTAGATCACTTGTTAAATGCTTGTGTCCTTAACTTATTTTCTTACTTTTCTTGAGTAATCCTAGATTGTATGAGCCTCAGAAAGAACACGGTTCCACGAAGCGGGGTGCTTTGTTGCCCTTTGAAGTAAGTAACTATTTGTTACTTTATTTGAGCGTATGTATTCCGCTAATGCGTGTAATTTAGTTCTCTTTGAACAGTGTCGACAGGCTAAGCTTTCATATACTGGAAGGTTTGAGGCTGATGTTTGCTTTCAGTATCAAAGCCGAGCTGTTATAAGAGAAAAAATTAATTTTGGGCACCTGCCTATAATGTTAAAGGTTAGGATTCTTTTGGTCTTGTTTCTGTTTTGTTTACTTTTAATTTAGTTTTCAATCACACGAATTCTTTTGATATGGTTTTGGACCTGATTTGAATTCTAAGCTGAACTGTCATATCTGAACTGAAGAATTGGGTCTCTGTACGTTCAAGATATGACCTTTTTGTTTTTCGCTTGATTGACTTCTCTAGTTTTACTTGATGGTCATACCAATTCTCAAGTTCAACCACTTGCATAGGTCGAGAAAATTAGGCAAATGTTAATTGTTGTAAGATGACTTTTTGAAAACCTGAGATCCATGTGAAAATCTCTTTTTCTTTTTTTCCCTTTGTTGGAAGAGCCACAGCAAAATACTGTTGTTGTTCTTATTTTACCATTGGTAAAAGGGAGGGAGCTTATAATGTCAACATGCACTAGCAAGTTTTGCACATTATCATTCCTTTGTGGTTCTAAATAAGTGTTTAAATGGATTCTTATAACTTTTAGTAAACATATTTTTGTGATTGTTTGATGTTTCAATGTCATGTGAAATATGTTTAGGTCAAAAGAATTTTAATGGTGCAAAATAGCATATTGTTTTGTATGTAATCTAATAAATCATAGAACGATTGACATTGTAGGAACTATATGCATATATTGATGTGTTTGTTATTCTTTAGGTACAATTTATCATGTCTTTTAGACCATAATATTCTTCATTTTGATTTATAATGTGTAACTATGGCAACAGTCAAAGCTTTGTCACTTAAGAGGTGCTGATCCCCAAAAGTTGATCTCACTCAAAGAAGAAGCAGCAGAAATGGGTGGGTAAGTATCATGTTATGGCTCAAATATGTTAAGCATTTGAATTCAGCTCGTTGATCTTGTATAAAGTTTTGGCTTGGAATATGAGATGGAACTTGATGGAATGTGGGTTGAAGGGCCAAAGAGTGGAGAAAAATTCAAAGGCTGAAGAAAATAGGAGAAATAAGTCTGTCTAATGGCTGTTATATGGTCTTGTCAGCCATTTATGAATGTTTATAACATATTTTGCCTGTACATACACACAATGATGCCACCATGCTATCTGTTGTCTGTCAACTGAAATAGTTCACATTCAATAAAAGGGTGTTGCAGGATGGTAGGGAGGAGTTGTTGCATAATTAATACTGATTGATGCAATAAGGCCATAATTTGATCAATATATAGTTGGTCAATATTTTTATTTTACAGTTTTCATTTGTTTATATTGCAGTTAGTTTCCTTATTTTATTTTATTTTATTTTATTCTATTGTTGCATGCAGTTACTTCATATTGAATGGGCTTGAGAGAGTTGTTCGACTTCTAATAATGCCGAAGCGCAATTATGTATGTGTGGTTCTCTCTCTCTCTCTGCTCTCATCTCTTTTGGCATATGCTTCCCTTTGATACTTTGATGTAGTCCTTTGGTAGTGGCTTCACTAGTAAAGCTTGTTGATATAAGATAGCTGTCTAGGAAATATGTTATTTATGCCCGGAGTAAGATTTGAGTGGAAAAAAGTGGTATCAGGCTACCAAATGCTGCCAATATAGACGCTTGAACAAGGATTGATGTTGACTTGCATTTCTTTTTCTTGCTCATGTGCCTGATTCATTAACTTTGCTTATTTCCAAGTGCCACATTACTGAACCATTATTTTTCTGTTCCAGCCTATGAGTATGGTGAGGAGTTCATTTCGTGATAGAAGGGAAGGCTTCACTGATAAAGCAGTTGTGATAAGGTCCATACTCTTGCTGACGTTATCTCATATTCCTGAAATGCTAATTGTTAATATGGTTAATTGATATCTAGAAAGTGCAAATTAATAGTTTTTGAGAAACTTTGATTTGTCATCTCCTTGCAAATTTGGCAAATATTGTTTGAAAATTCTTGACAATTGATCTTTTATAGCTTTTTTTGCTGATTAGTTCTTAGTTGCAACTCTTTAGCCTTTTGTCATCTGTGATTTGTTAGAAGCCTCAGGTCTTCCACATTTTATTACCCCATGAGAGTGGAGAAGGATGCATCTAACCTTAAACACCTAAATTTTGGGCTCACTTTCTTTTTTAAGCTGTTTTTGCTGATTCTTTCAAATAGACATTGTACAAAGTTGTTCATTATAAATGGTTGGTACAATAAAACTTGCTTCCCTTGGTATTAGATTGTTCAGCCTATGTGTCCCTTAATTGTTCATGAATTATGTTATCTATTTATATAGTCCAATTCTTCATCGGCTACCTGCATTTCTGGCCTTTGGTTTTAAAGGAATTCTTGGTTTCATTGCCTTTTTATTTCCTATTGGTTTTGACGGAACACAATACATAGATTGAGTTCAAGAATTCCATCTTGATCATGGTGTCCCAATGGCTCAACATTGTTTAACATTTTCTAGTGGTAACCTTTTGTTCATGATGCTCATGTTATGTTGACTTTATATTCTCCTTTTTTTTCATATTACTGTTTATTAGTTGTGAATGCTTGCTGTTAGACTTACATTCTGTTCATATTGACACAATGAACTGATTTAAAGATAAAAGGTGTGCCTATTGTATCAAGCTTTTCGTACCCTTTTCAACTCTTGAATCCTTCTTTTGTGATTTTGAAATTTTTATCTCAGGTGTGTGAGAGAGTATCAATCTTCTTTAATAGATCAATCCTCTGTAACAGTTAAACTGCATTACCTTCGCAATGGAAGTGCTAGACTTGGATTTTGGTAAGCATCTCAGTTCTATGGGATGAATGAATTCTGGGCTCGTAACAAAAATGTAAAATTAATTTATATTTCTATCCTTTGCTTTTGCAGGATAGAGGGAAGGGAATACTTGCTTCCTGCTGGCATGGTTCTTAAGGTAGTGTGCATTTCTAGTTCTGTCATTGGAGTCTCACTTTTATAAGACTGCCATTCTTTTTGTAAGGTGTATTTTTAGTTTTTACAATGTTTTGTTTCACACAAACAAAGAATTGCAGATGTATTGTCTATGCATTGGCTTTAAAAGAAAATGTGGAAGCTGTAATTATGTCTCTTCTGTAGTTTTATTATTTCCTGTATTTCATATTTTGTTGCCACTAAATCCGCATGTTTATTAATACTTGCAAATGGATGGCTTCACTGTGGCTTTCGTCTGTCCTACCTTACTACACATCATGAAAATTGGTGGGAGGATTTCAGCTATTTCAAATGGGTGGATTGGGGTACATTTAAACATGCTACTTTGCTATCCTAATTCCTTTGGAGAAGATACCTGGAAAAAGGGAACTTACACCTTTTTGCCAAATGGTGGATTTTTTAGTTAAGGGTGTGACCATGCTCAAATATCTTGTGATTTGAGTAAGAGGAAAACAAGCTAAATTGGTACTGAAAACTCTAGTTTTTCAACATGACCCCTAACCATTCTCTTAAATGAAATGCAAATAAAATGAGGATATAAAATGCTATTTTTTGAACTTAATAGTGTGATACTAGCAGTTTTTCCAGCCCAAATTCTTGATAGATTTGTCTTATACTTAATTTACTCGTACTTTTTCAGGTGTTGAGCGGAAACTATAATGCTTCTACCTCTCCTTATGTACTTACTGTACTTCTTTTATACTTCTAACAGGCTCTTGTCGATACTACAGATCGCGAGATCTATGAGAAATTAACATGTTGCTATAATGAGAAATACAGCAAGGTAAAGGGAGCTGTTGGCTCCGAGCTTGTTGCTGAAAGAGCAAAGATTATTCTTGATGAAGTTCGGGACTTGTCTCTTTTCACTCAGCATGACTGTTTGCAACATATAGGTACTTACTTTTTCAACTACCTAATTATCTGTATTGCTGCATCAACTTATATTAGTTGGTTTTCGTTGTAGGAGAGCATTTCCAACCAGTTGTAGATGGACTTGAGAATGAAACTCCCTCTAATGTGAGCTGAATTATATTTCCTGCAGTTCTCCTTCTCTGTTTCTGAAATGTTGGGAGTTCTTTTGTGAACTTTGGAAACCTTCTCCAAAGTCTCTGTACCTGAGTTTGTTAGTTTAGGTGTTTTGGCTAACTTTTTCTTCTTTTCCCTAACTCTGTTTCTTTTAGGTGGCTCACACTGTTCTAAAGGACTACATCTTTATTCATCTTAATAATTATGATGACAAATTCAATCTTCTCATGTATGTTCCTTGTCTTAACTTCATTTGATTATTTTATTTATAATCATTTTCATACCTTTTTCCTATGAAATAGTATCACTTACTCTTCATTCCACATGTGGATTTTCTTTTTCTTTTTCTAGTTTAGGATTCTCCATTATGTCTTAGTTTGATTTGCAAATGAATTTTTGTTTTTAGCTTTATGTTGCAGAAGCTTTTCTCTTTTACGGATCAGACTTCAGCACCAGACAATCCAGATTCCTTGCAGAATCAAGAAGTCTTACTGCCTGGGCACCTTATAACCATCTATCTCAAGGCAGGACTAAAACTTAACTCTGCTAATGCCAGTTTTAAGCCAAAGTTGGCAACCAAAAGTTAGACTATGTTGGATAAATGAGGAAGTCCTTTTGCTTTCAGTTAATATGAATAGATGTTCTGCTGGACGGGTTTGGGGGTTCAAGTTTCTAGTTTTGCCTCTATTTGCTGGCATATGCTTTTTATGTTGATAGCATAGGGAAATTTCAGCCTTTTATTCCATTGGAGGGTGATGGGTGTTGCATGTCCCTTGTTTGATGTGTTTCTTTAACTGACGACCAAGAAAAAAGAATTGACTTCTGTAACTTGTCTAAAACTGAAAGTTGTGCTTGTACATGTGTCAAAATGTGGATTTCATTGTATGCTGTGCTGCAGTCTGCCCCTTGCCTCACCGGCTATCTTGGAAATCAGATTCTCTTATGGTCAGAGTTCAGTTTGCTCAGAACTTACAGAATCGTAATATGAATTCTTGGTTCTTTTTGTTTGTAGGAAAAACTAGAAGATTGGATGCGCAAGGCTAAAAAACTTGTCCAAGAAGAGCTTGGAAAAAAGAACAATTTTAATTTCTTAGCAGGTATTTGACTGCCTGTATCCAATTATTGGAATCGGATTCCTGGAACAACAGTAGCTTAATTACTGTCTTATTGATTAGTGTAACTATTTTGGAAATATTATTAAAGCAGGTCATAGTATTTTCTAACACTTAACCTTTTTGTTACCCGGGGAAATGCAGTACAAGATGTTAAGAAGGTCATTGATAAAAACCCTCCAACACAAATTGGCTTAGCAGTGGAAAACATGCTGAAAACTGGAAGACTAGCTACACAATCAGGTCTAGATATGCAGCAGGTATTAACCTATTTGTGATGGACTCCTTAATTGGGATTTCTCAGCAGCATACATAATTGACAGCATCATCATTATCTTTTTTTTCTTTCTAAATTATAGGAATAATCTTATGGAAAAGTATATGTGGACCTGGAATGGTACTTCGCTTCTGGCACAGCCAATTGTGCAAGTTAGATTTTCATTAAGCATGACCCTTGTCTTTTGCTAAAGGATTTATAATTTTCTTGATTGGTGAATTTAAGTGTATGTTTAGGCAACTTTATTATTTGTGTATTTTCTATCATTTTATATGGTTTGCAAATTAACATCTCTCTTCGGCAATCTTGGCTTTTGTCCTATGGTTCTGTTTTGTTAGTTTTGACGGCAATATGCGTTACTCAAAGTAGAGATGCCTTTGTTTTGCCCTTGGTTTCCAAAATGGTATTCTTGAAAAGTTGGATTTTCAGTAATATTTTATTTTCACTTCTAGTTACTCATGGGTAGTCATGGTACCCAAAATTTTTGGGTTAATTACACCAGATCCTCATGTGGTATCACTTTTATAATGCCCTTATGGTTTCAATTTCATCAAAGAGGATATTCTGGTTTGATATTTAGTCAAAAATGCCCTTTCAATCATATTTTATTGTATTATTTTGAAAGATACTGAACAGAGTAATGTAATTCAATGTGAACAGTAATTAGCAAAGGAAATAACAAAAGTTGTACTGCAATTAGTAATTACAGATAGAATATTGAGGAATGTGCCTATTTGACCAATTATTTAACTACAGGGCCTCTTTATTGAAATTAAAATCACAGGGAGTTTTTTGAAAAGTAGATACCACAGGGGGGTTCTGATGGAACCCAAATTTGTTTGACTGCTGGGTTTGATTTTTTAAACAATAAGTTGGTATTGATACGAAGTTGTTACTGATACCTGATGATTTTTATTCAAGGTTTATAGAAAAAGTTTTACAGGGAATCCTCATTACATCAATGCTTTGTTATTATTATTATTATTTCTTGGGTTGAAATAAGTTTTCTGCTGACCTGGTGTTTTCTTTATTTTGGAATGCAAAAAGGGTGATATCAGCTTGAACCTTTGAGAACATAGTTTTGGTTCTGAAATAATGTAATATTCAATCTGAGTGGGTCTTACCAAGTCCTAGTACCTGCTTCTATGTGCTATACTGTTCTGATATATTTCATTGTAGATTTTGGTAATCATTGCTGGCTCCTACTTTACAGGATTCATATTTCTTAAGAACCATGACTTTTTTGGCATTGTGTTGAATGTTTTTATTTTTGATAAAATTAGAAAATATTTATTCTTGTTATCTTTTGTTTTATTAGAGGGCTGGTTTCACAGTGCAAGCTGAGAGGCTCAATTTTCTACGGTTTTTATCATTTTTCCGAGCTGTGCATCGAGGGGCTTCATTTGCAGGTCTTCGCACAACAAGTGTCCGGAAGCTGCTACCTGAGTATGCAGCAACTTATAATTATTTTTGGGTCAATTATGTGGCATTTCTAATAATATATGATGTGTTATGCTATTCATCAACAGATCTTGGGGTTTTCTCTGCCCTGTTCATACACCTGATGGGGAGCCATGTGGCCTACTGAATCATATGACTTGTTACTGTCGTAAGTGCAATATTTGTAAAAATTTTGTTTCATTGGATTTGTTTTCTAATATTAATTCTTAATTGGATGTTAATCAATTATTTCAATCCTCTTTAATAAACAACTTCATGTCTACTTATTTTTGGTTTTGTCTTGGTACTTCTTCCTGGGATATTAAAAGCAAATTTAAATTAATGTCATTTAAGATGTTTCTGAATGGACTGAGGAGGCTTCAAATCTTGAAAATACAAAATCCAGAGCCTTACATGTTCATTGAAAAAATTGTGTTCTTTTGAAACATTTGTGGGATTTTCAAATTAGAATGCAGAAGATTTGTGCTATGTCAATGCTGAAAGTATAAGATCACTAAATTACAAAAATGGTGTCACATATATAATTAATAGCTATGTAGAAGGCATGGTGTCTCAGCATGAAAATACTGAGTACAGTATCTCTTTTGATACAGCAGTCAAGGTCAAGATACATAGATTATTTTTGCCATCTATCTTAATGTTTGCTCTCTGTTATCCATTCAAAAGATTATAGAGAGAGAGAGAAAAGATATAGACTATGTAAAATACAGGCTTCAAGGAATAAAGATGCTTTGAGGAAAAAAGTTAGGAGGCAATTCATGTTCGTTCCTATTTGCTGGATGCTTTAAGTTTTTTCTCTAATGAAAATTTGAAACTTTTTCATATTTGGACGTTGTCTTCCCATGCAGACAAGGTCTTTTGTATTCATGCAATTGTGCTTTAGAAGTTCATACCGACTCTATGTTCGTTAGTTCTACTTGGTGAACTTATACTACATTAGTTCCGCATTTTGTCTGATTAAGAATATTTGCCTTAAATATTCCACTTCATTTTTTCATAGTATTTTTATCCAGGGTATTATTTCTAATTTTGATCCTTTTCTCGGTTATTGTACCAGGAGTTACATCATACTTTGACTCACAAGGGCTGGTAAAAGATTTTTTTGATATAAGAAAATCTATTCTCAATGTTCTGACTGGTCTTGGAATGACTTCTTCATTGCCAAAGCTTGTGCAACCTGGTCCTCCCCAAGTTCTGTCTATTCTTTTAGATGGCCGTGTTGTCGGTTTTATACGTTCCAGTGAAATTGAGAAAGTTGTTGCTCATTTACGAAGATTGAAAGTGTTGGCTCCTTCACTGGTTTGTCCTAGCTGGACTTTTTCCCTTCCATATGGTTTATTTTTATTGGTTATAAACCTCAGTACTTTTTAAAATAGTGGATTTTTTTCCTTAAAGATATTTGGATGGAATAATGCAGATCCCTGGTGATTTGGAGGTTGGATATGTTCCTCTGAGCATAGGTGGTGCATATCCTGGTTTATATCTCTCCACATCACCATCCAGATTTATTCGTCCAGTTCGGAATCTTTCTATTTCCTCAGAGGGAGGTCGAGATATTGAACTTATTGGCCCATTTGAACAGGTTAGCAGATAATAGGACACTGTCTGCTTGGTATGGCTCAGCTGCAGTGGTTAACTTGCTACCCTTTTTTTTTTGTTTTTATCAAAGCATAGGTATTTATGGAAATAAGATGTTCTGATGGTGGAAATGGTGGAAGAAGTGATACTTTTCCTGCAACTCATGAAGAAATTCATCCAACTGCAATGCTTAGTGTGGTTGCTAATCTAACACCTTGGTCAGATCATAATCAAAGCCCACGAAATATGTACCAGTGTCAGGTTTTGATCTAATTTAGGGTCATAAAAGTGGTGTATGGTCGATAACATTTGCTTGTAATGTTCTTTAAATTCAATATTCTAAGTCTGTAATTTTTTTTATTTTAGATGGCAAAGCAAACAATGGGTTTTTCTTTGCAATCTCTTCCCTTCCGTGCTGATCAGAAGCTATACCATCTTCAGGTATGTCTTATAATTGTTTTCTTTAATGTTCTTAGTGTTGGCTTCCTTGATAAGAGTTTCTATAAGTACAACTGTAAATGGCTTTTAGGTGATGCAATAGTCTATTGTTTATATAACTCTCATTTTGATTTTCTTGTTTGAAAAAGTGGAAGCAGATCGGACTTTTATGCATGGTCTTGAAATACTCGTGGATTGATAGCAGGACAATATAGTTCAAAATTCCTAGTCAGCTGTTAGAGTTTCTTTATTTGTTGAATTTACAACCTACTAAACACATAACTTCTTCTGGGTTTCCATTTTCTTTTTGATTAAGCTTTAGTTCCTAAACTTCATTTTAGTGATAGAAAGATCCCATAAGTAGGAATATGGTTCTTTGGCATATGGTCAAAACTCCTCATGGCCTCCAGAATAAATAATTCCAGAATAGATACAGTGGATATGGTGCCACTCCATCTATTACATGTATTGCCAGTGTCCATAACTTGGCCTAATCCTGTTGGGTATGGAAATTTAGCTGAATAATAGAAGTATTTGCATTCACTTTTGTAATAGGTCTGCTTGGGGTTCAACTTGTTCAGAAACCGTGTTCTTGACATTAGAAAATGATGTATTTTGTTGTTGCATTTCTGTTTGCTGTGGTTTGTCTTTTTGCTCATACTTCTATATGTATTCTGGGCATTTGCAGACTCCTCAATCCCCAATTGTACGCACTAGTGCATATGCAAAGTACAATATTGATGAGTATCCAAACGGCACAAATGCAATAGTGGCAGTCCTTGCGTATACGGGGTAAATGTTGAATAACTTATATGATTTAGTTATTTTACCACTTCTTCTAACAATTTATCTTACCAGATATGATATGGAGGATGCAATGATTTTAAACAAGTCGTCTGTAGAGCGTGGAATGTGTCATGGACAGATATATCAGGTTTGCATTTATTAACCCCCCCAAAAATAAAAACCTAAACACATAAGTGCTTTAAGTTTATATCTGTTCTTGCTGCATGTACAGCTCCATTGCTTGAGGTCAACCTTCTATTTACTTGAACATCAGCTTTATACTACACGGTACTTGACCCAAGTTGGTTTGCCAATATTAGCCTCTATACTTTTATCACTATTATCAATATATATATATGGATGGATATATGTATATATTGCATGGCATCCAAAGCGATATGTATGTTTGGGTAATAAGTATAGTTCATGAACAATTATAGGCTTTATCTTACTGACTTGTGATATGGAATAAGCTTACCATAAATTCTTAACTACGAAGCACCTAACTTTTGAGCTTTATCGTCGTAATCTAAAAGTTTAGAATACTATATCCCCATTAAAACAAATTTATAGTGCTCGTCATAATTCTCATAATTTAGGCTTCATGGTGGGATATTAAATGATCTTTTTGTGTATTAGAATACTTGTGGGAGTCCTAGATCAAATTCCTTACTGGAAGGGGATTACCTTACGAGGATAATTAAGAATTCTTTATACTCAAGGAAATAGGACTAAACTTTAAATAAACAAAGTTTATGCTCTTGGTTCTTTCACCTGAAAATGTTGTTTATTTCTTTGAAAATATCTGCTCGAATGATAAAACATTTTAAGTGCCTAATTATCATTCTTTCATCATGCAATGAGTCCTAAATGCAGTACTCATAATCAATGCTATTCTAATGATAATCATCTTACCTATTTCCTAATTTGTGTGTTTATCCAGTCTTTTAATTGTATTTCTTAACATGTGTGGTTATCCAATCTTTAACCGCATTTTGTAATGAATATGATTATCCTATCTTTAACCGTATTTCCTAATATATGTGGCAGACTGAGACCATTGATTTAGCTGATGAGAGCAGTAGGTCAGATGCAGCACAAAAAATGTTCAAAAGAAGCAACATTGATAAATCCTTGCATTCGTTGATTGATTCTGATGGGCTTCCATATGTTGGTCAGGTTAGCCTCCTTTTATTTAAATTTTCCTTTTCTTCTGTCGTCTAGTTATTCTTATTTATGTTTTTCATTCTTGTTTTCTACACATGCACCACATGCATACTTGTTATCTTGTGAGATTATGATCCATGCTTTCAATTTGGGTTTCAGAAAATACATCCAAATGAACCCTATTGTAGCGTTTACAATGAGGTAACAAACACAACCAGAACAAATAACCGAAAAGGTTCAGACCCTGTTATTGTTGATTACGTTGCTGTTGATACAAAAAACAAGAAGCATCTTCAAAAGGTTAGTTTATTCTCTTTCTATATTTGATTTTTCTTATGGCAATACATTGAGGAACATGAAATTGTTTAATCCATTTAGTTAATAGGTTTTTGTATATTATTTCAGTACCCTTTTTTCCCTTTTGAGTTATTGCTTCTTTGCCTAAGCAGGTGAACATACGGTTTCGTCATACTAGAAATCCAATCATTGGGGACAAATTCAGCAGTAGGCATGGACAGAAGGGTGTCTGCTCCCAATTATGGCCAGATATTGACATGCCATTTTCTGGAACTACTGGAATGCGTCCTGATCTTATAATCAATCCTCATGCATTCCCTTCAAGAATGACTATTGCAATGCTTTTGGAAAGTGTTGCTGCTAAGGTATGTAGATTAATAAATCTTTGAAATGATAATAAAAGTGTGTTGAGAAAACATACATTAGCAACTTTTTCTTATTCCACTTATAAGAATGTAAATGTGCAGTGTTGCATCTAATGCAGAAAGAGCAATTTTCATGTCCTTTTACTTTTAGTGTCATGCCCTTGTACTACTGAAAAATGTAGATATTTGTTGAAATGAACTTAAATCCCAATTAAAGATTTGAAGCTTGCAGCAGTTTGAGCATAGAAAAGAAAGGTGACAGACTAGTCTCCATTCTTCTGATACAAAGTTGGCACTCAAGACCATAGTATATAATCTTCTCAAAGTTTTATGCCAAGCAAGATTACTACTAAAAGGGATAATGGAGCAATACTCTGTGCACGAAGTATGGTCTTTCCATCACCCCAGATGTGGGGACTTTTGTCATTAGGTTTATATTCTGGCCTGGGAAACACGAATGATTGGAATCAGTACTCCCAGCTCTGCTCAATTGACACTACTTCCCTGTCGTAAACTTAACTCTAAAAATGCTTTTTCACAAATGTCGGGGACACATTTGTACATGTGAAAGGTTAAAAAGCATGATACCTTGTGAATTTGTCCATGGGGAGAATGAACTAGTTCATATATAAAAAAAGGGGCTAATCATTTTGTGTTGATAAAATTGTTTTAGATATTCATAGAGCAGAAAAGGACTTGTACTGTTGTAAGGAAGAATCCTTTAGTGCCTTGATAACAAATCGTGGAAGAGAAGCAAAATTTGAATTAAGGAAGAATCCTTTAGTGCCTTACTTAATAACGAATCGAGAAAGAGAAGCCAAATTTGAAATTAGTTTCCTGCCTGAACCATTTCTTGATGCAAAGTTATCTACTGTTGTCACTACCTCCAGCTCATTATTTTATTTGCCTCTTGCTTTTTTCATCATTTTTATCCAATAAATACAATTTGGTTTGTGGTCCTTGATGGTCTTGTTTTCTTAAAGAAAAATGAAATTTTGGTACATCTAAAAACATATAGGCTCCGGTAGGATGTAATGTGATTGTTCACTTCGTTTATCTGATAACATGTTTTTCTTTAGCAATAATTTGAAGAAGGTGCAGAAAAGAATAATGTGTTCTTGAAGAAGGTGCAGAAAAGAATAATGTGTTCTTGCATAATTGTTGTCTCAGGGAGGGAGTTTAAATGGGAAGTTTGTTGATGCAACACCATTTGCTGGTTCAGTCAAGAAAAGTAAAGGAGAAGAGATCAACTCAGAACCTGAGTCACTAGTTGATGAACTTGGCAACATGCTGAAGTCTCATGGGTTCAACTATCATGGAGTTGAGGTATTATATAGCGGGGTTTATGGGACCGAACTTACATGTGAAATCTTTATGGGGCC
The DNA here is from genome assembly GCA_024752395.1 of Erythroxylum havanense. Classification (NCBI taxonomy): domain Eukaryota; kingdom Viridiplantae; phylum Streptophyta; class Magnoliopsida; order Malpighiales; family Erythroxylaceae; genus Erythroxylum; species Erythroxylum havanense. The sequence goes on along the minus strand of JANTNU010000005.1, from coordinate 11,367,160 downwards.
TGTTTATTATCAACGGCTTCGCCACATGGTTGCAGACAAATTCCAGGTTAGAGTCGCTGCCTTGCTGTAATTGATGTGACAATTTACTTCTTTTGTGTTGTACATTTGGTATTCAAGCACCAATTTACAATCTTTGTTTTACTGTGATCTATCTATGTTTCATTGTGACGCTTTCAATTATTTGTACAGTACCTTTTTCCTGCTTCCCAAAACTCCATTATGATGAATATCCAACCCCATTTTGTATTCATGTTGGTTTCCTACTCTCAGCTTGCAAAGTTTACTTCATTCCCTTTTTTTTTTTTTTTTAATATCGTTATCATATTCCTCCCCTTGACTGCTCTTGGCTATGTTAGAGGTGCATGAGAAGAAAGTTTAATAATGGCCTTACCCTGTATGACTTTCACTCGGTATGTGTATATTTGATTTCGAGGAATATGCAGGTGAGAGCAACTGGAGCTGTGGATCAGATAACTAGACAGCCAATCAAAGGAAGAAAACGTGGCGGAGGTATCCGTTTTGGAGAAATGGAACGAGATTCTATGCTGGCTCATGGAGCTGCATACTTGTTGCATGATAGGCTGCACACATGCTCTGACTATCACATTGCTGATGTGTGTTCATTATGTGGGAGTGTACTCACAAGTTCGTTTATCCAACCGCAAAAGCGAGCAGTGCGGGATATAGGTGGCTTACCTCCAACCTCAAATGCTTCGAAAAGGGTAACATGTCATGCCTGCCAAACAAGCAAGGGAATGGAGACAGTTGCAATGCCTTACGTCTTCAGATATTTGGCTGCTGAATTAGCATCCATGAACATAAAAATGACACTCCATCTGAATGATGGATTGGAGGCATGATGACTTTGACAGTATGTATGGTTAATAGTTATTGTATAATTTGATTTAGGGACGGAAATCCTGATAGAGGAGTTTTTGTTAGTAAAGTTTATTGATTGTAACATGCAAATGGATTCATTTTCATTAATGGATACTTGAATTGAGTCTTGTTTTCTGTTATGTTTTGATCACCTCAACCAGCTCTTCTCAGAACCCGCCCAGCCCATTATGTTAATACGTGATTTTTTATGAATAAAATGATGAAATTCTGTTGTTCAAAGTTAAATCTTTAAAGTTTTAATATATGAAGTCTTTCAGTAAATTTAATTTGAATATTTTTATCAAAATATAAGTCTGATTCTATCATCTTTCTCATCCCTAATCCTTAATCCATCCGCCAGCTCTGACAGGTCCACGTTGGGGTATAGTTTTTCACTTCCCAATATTACTACTAGTGGATTTGTTGGTGCTGTCCATGACATGAACGACGGTGGTGGTGATACAGTAACCGAGTGGTTCTTTATTATTTTAGAACCCAAAAACATGCGGTGGTGATTAATCGGAATTGGTTCCAATTACCATTACCTTGGCAAAATTTGACTAATCCACCAAGTCCAGCCACACCTAAGTTCCTTGTTTGTCGAGTCCATAATAGCTCAAGGGACAAGACCTTGTAATGTCTGCGTAAAGGAGAGGAGCACTTCCGTCGAGCAGAAGGTTGCCGGGGATGCGAACTAGGAACTGTTCGTCAGTCACCATAATGTCGGAGAAGCTTCCATGTGTACTACTTCCTACTGTATATTAATATTACCTCTAAACACGATTTCCAATGAGTCACCAAACCAAAGACATTCATCTCGATTTTCGGAATAGGGACACGGGAAATTAGGATGATCTTTTTTCCACATCGCGTGGAAAAGGTTTATCAATATAAGAATTTACGGTAATTAGGATTGTTTAAATTAAAAAGAGTTTAATTATATTATTTTGGATAAATTAGAGTTTATTAAAAATTAAACAAAATTACATTTAATTTAATTACATAAATAAGTGACACTTTATCACGTTTTAAGTGTAAAAGAGTTTAATTAGGATAAAATCATATTATTTAAGTCAAGTTAAGGTTTATTAAAAATTATATTTAAATTAATTTAAGTTTAATCAAACAAATAGATTTCACTTTGTCAGTGACATATACATCACATAATAAGATTCAAATGTTATAACAAAAAATAATAGACTATAGATTTGTGTTACTTTAGTATCGACGCGATGTATAATAGACAAAAAAATTAACGCCATTTAAATTTTCATCTATTCAAAATTATAGAACTAAAAGAAGTTATAATAAATGTTTTAATGATAATAGAACATAGATGCTGCTAAGAATTCATCCCTTGATGTTTTAAAAGAAACAACGTGTCGAACTGGTTAACCAATGTAAATATTATTATCCGTTATGATAACTATTTTTGTGTCCAACAATATTATGGAGCTAGTATGGGTTACATGTTAGGATTTTGGTTGTTAGACATTTTTATGATACTTGGGGGTTTACAATGATACATTTTGAAGAATTTTTTGCATTTACATATATTCATTCATTGGTTGTCAAGTGATTGAGAGCCATTGAGCATTAAAATGAACATGAGGTTTATATGAGTTGTAAACATCAATTAGGGTTGGCATTCTTAGATATACCATGAAGTATTGAGGTTCCTTTTCACCCTTAAAGGAAGATTGTATTGTTGCTCCTCTTTACCAAATGGAGATTATTGTAAGATGATTTCTCTTCACCTGGTTGAAAAAAAAAGGTTAATTACAAAAAATTTCAAAACTTTGCTCAATTTTGTAATTATAGTCCAAACTTAAGAAAGTGGCAATTAAATACTTATAGTTCGACAATAGTATTTCTATTAACATTGTTGACGTGACTTACGACATAAGACAAAAATCCTAAACACTTATACACTTCATACTTTAAGTTTAACTAATTAAGTTTAGGATTAATTACTAAAAAAATTCCAAACTTTCATCAAATTTTTAGTTATAGTTTGAAATTTAAAAAAGTGACAATAAAATGCCTAAACTTTTAATTTTTTTTAATTATAACCCGATGCTAGTGCCTTCGTTGTCTTTGCTAACATGGCAATGACATATGTCTAGGGACCCTCATTAATCTGACACATCAGCGTAGTTAGCAGAAGTGAGTTAGATTATTAAAACGACATCATTTCAAGAAGATAAAATCATATCTATCGATCCTCCCTCCTCTTAGTAACGTGAAATCTTTAAGTTTGTTGACATTGTTTCGCCCTCCCTCCTAGACACATTAAATCTGTTTGTTTTGATCCCTCCTCCTAGATGCATGAAATCTGTAAGTTTTTCGACATTCTCCTCCCGCATGTAAGAAATCCTAGATGTAATATTTCAACATCCTCAGTCAATTTTCTCCCAATACCCACACCATCTCCCTTCATCAAAATTTCCCCTTCTCGATGCCCCCTTAACCCTTCATAGTCAGCAATGTGAAGGTTAGTTTTTTTTTTCACGTTGTTGTAGGAAAATGATAAACTAAATGTTTGTCTATTTTATTTCTCCTTCCAGTTATCTCTAACAATACTAAAATGTCTAATCAAGCAATGTAAGAAAAGGAAACTAGGAATCTAATCTCTACTTTTTGTGTCTATACATACAAATCTCATGTCTCCTATGTTACAACTTTGGTATGATGTCTCCAACTTAACTCACTTATAGAACATGGTAATGAGAGAGAGTAGCTAGCCGTGAGAAGGGGGTTTTGGTGTCTGAAATATGTTGAGAGGGGAAAAAAGGGAAAGTGATGTGTAGGGTGTGTTAGTGTAAGGTAAGAAAAGGGTAAGTTAGAAAATGGAATGTGAGTGAAGCCAGAGACTCTAATTAGTATGTGGAGTTTATGATAAGAAAAGTTACCTTAAACACTTTTGTTAGCTTATATGAAATCATGACCTTATATTTGATGCCTCTTCTGGCTTTGCAACAATTCTTACACTATCCTATGAATAGAGACTCCTCATATTTATCTTCACAAATCTAATGTCAAAGCAACAACATAATGGTTCTATCTACAGAGATTTTGTAACAATTGTTTGTATTAAACCATATATGATTATGAGAGATGGTTACTTGTTACCTTGATGCACCTTAAACATTTTACTGGACCAAAAATTATTGGAATTATATAATGGAAAGGAGAAGTAATAAACATTTATTTTAATAAAAAAGATGAATACGCTTGAGATCAGAAGAACTTATCTTGTAATTAAGGTTGAGTTACACATTTAAAATAACCAACAAAGATAATTATACATAGCATAAAAGGTTAGTGCTGAAGGTGGAAAATGATGAGAAATATAGTATAAACAACATTGTATGGTACTAAATTTTCGTTCAACAAGTTTTGATTAATGAAGAATGGATCTTTATCTTTAGGTTTGAGATAGAGGAGGATGCATGAAGAATTATGGAAGCTATTTTTCTACCTAAATGATAAAGTCAATCTTCTTATAGATGAATCATATGTAAGAACACAAAGAACGTAGATAATGTGAAGTATATAGAATTGAAGCACTTTGAGATTAAAATAAGAGTCAACCTTCAAGGAAACCAAAAATTGTTAAGGTAGTTATTTTAGTTGTATAACAAATGTCTTGTTATTCATGAAAAATTAACTTTATGTTTATCTTCAATGTGTATACTTCAACAAAAAAGAGGAAGGCCACCAAAAACCAAAGCTCCTTCATCCAATATTCGTAGATATCCAGTTCAAAGATTGACACAATCAGTATCTACAGGCTTAAATATTACATCTTCTATGTTAAGAAGAGAGAAGACAATGGTTAGTGAATCTTAATTATAATATCTAAGTTTTATTTTTAATTTTATAATATTATAATTCCTTTTGTTTTTACATGCAAGTAGAGGATACAGAGTAATATTTGGGGAAGTTAGTAGGAATAACTACTTTACAACAAGTTATTTAAATACATATTTATAGTACTTATATGTAATTATAAGGAAGATAGTAATATTTACTAGATTGGTTGTTTATACTTCATAGATGGGTGGGAGTGAATCTCAAGTTTTACAACCTCTGAATACTAATGTAACAACTACTCAAGCATCCCAAAATACAACTGTTGGTACAACTCAACCTAGGAGGAGGATCAAACTAACGGAAAAAAAGATTTGTTATTGGAAAATCTTAAGATGTACAATTTTTGTTATGATGTATAGTTGCTATGTCAAATGTTTACCAAATTCACAACTCTCAAATATTTTTATCTCTCTCAAATATTTTTATCTCTATGCCTTGTTTGATGAACATGTGTGACATTGCTGTTATATTTTATATTTTACATTTGAGTTTGATTGTTGGGGCTGGATCTCGTTACCTATCCCGAGGCGATCATTTAAGGTGACCGGGTAAGGATTGTTCGAAAGAAAAGTCGAAAACTTCTATTGAAAAGAAAATTTTGCTGTCAGCAGTGGCAGGCTCGCCGCAGCAAAATATATGTTCATCACGATGAAGATATGGGAAAAATCCCAAGGACCTTTTAGGAGAAGTTCGCTATGGCCAACATCTAGCTTCGTCCCGAAGAAGTCTCAAGGTCAAGCAACCACACTCTTCGGGACAAATATGCCATGACAAAAGTTTAGCTTCACCGCGACAAAGTCCTCAGATCAAATCCAAGAACCTCTCGGGAAAAATATGCCACGACGAAGTTACGAAAAAAATCAAGTAAACCCTTCGGGAAAGGTTCATCGCGACCAAGATCTGGTTTCGTTGCGGCGAAACCTTCAACTCGCAACCTACAAAACCCAACATTCAATATAAAATTCTGCACACATACACATACCATTTCCACAAACATTATAACTCAACCACAAGATAAACATAAACATACATAAAGGAACTTCTTCAAGTCTCATTCTTATTACTAGAACAACATAGAGTTTGAACAAGCTTTAGTTACATATCTCTAACCACATCATTAACTTAACACAAAAATACAAAGGATACTCATGTTCAATATGCTGCTAAAGCTACTCAAAAGTAATCAAACTAGTTTAGTTACTAAATGTAGCTATCTCAAAGTTTTCAAATACCTTACAAGGATCGCTAACTTTCTCGTTCTGCACCGAAGGAGAAAATAATAGGTTGAGCTACAACGCTTAATAGCTAATATATTTATAGTCATTGCCAACAAGCCACACAATCAAACATATAAACATATATACATATCTATCTATTACATTTTAACCAAGCAATTGATCATCAACAATTCTAACTTAAGACTTCAAAGTTAAGGATGCTATCACATAAATATATTATGTATGAACATTCCATCAAAACATACACTCAATCATGCTCAACAAATCAAATGAAATGCACAATCAAATGGCTTGAGAGTCTCATAGGTTGAAAATGGAGAAACTAAAGTTTACACCATGAACAAAATGAGTCTATTCTTAGGATCTCATATTCGACAAACAAGCAGCCAGAATAAGACTTTAGATCAATGTACATGTGACTAACGAAATGGTTCTTTTTTGCCCAAACACAAACAAATATTCATGCTTAATTTATTTCATCATATATTCACATTTTCATGTTTTCCAAGCTATTTCCTCTTTTGCTTATACAAAATGTCATAACATCATTTATGACATAACATGGTAACAATCATAATGCATTTTCCACATTCACAACAATTCCATTTCAAACAATTAAACTTATACACATACAAGTAAACAATTGCCCGTTCACAGAATAACTATAAACACATTACCCACCTAATTCTTGTGAACTCAAGCTAAAGATTGCCTTTCCTCTCGCTCTTGGATAGGATTTTCTTGGTTTTTTTTAAAACAAACCAAATTTCCATTCAAACCAACATTCAAATGAAAAATTCATAAAACTTCAAAGAATAAAAACAAATAACAAATTGAGCTTAGACTCAATCTACCCATAGTTTATCTAGGTTAGAGAAACTAAACTTTAGTTCAAAAACCCACAAAAATAAAAAAGTCATCCCCTTCTTTGTTTCCAACACAAACCCATTCTCTACTTCTTTTTCTACCCAACAAAAGAAAGATGAAGCTTACGTTAACCTAGCCCAAAACTCATTCTCTACTTCTTTTTCTACCCAACAAAAGAAAGATGAAGCTTACGTTAACTTATTCTTGCGAATCCGCCTGTCCAAGGGAAACTAGTTTTGGAAATTTGACTATATCTCTAAACTCGTAAAATCTGGGCGCTTGCCCTTTTATGGAAATAAACTAGAGGTGTATATCTATAATTTTTATGTTTTATATTTTGTCAAATTCACAATTTTTAAGCCCAAAATATTTAGAGTATAATAGTTCAGTCATTCACGTCCAAAATAGAACAACCACAGTTGTTAACCTATATCTCACAAATTAAATCATAATTCCTTAAACCCTTTTATAGCCAATTAGAACATATATAAGCAGACATGAAAGATAAGTATTGTCAATGAAATTTTGCTCAAAATAATCACTTAAAATTTTGTTTCAAGAGGGGTTTAGGAAGGGATGCAATCCCACTCACTTATTGCTCTAAATTAAGTCTTTTTTTGTCACTCTCTCTTCCTCTAGAAATGCCATTTCCTTCTACCCCAAACCCCAAGCTCTTTGACAACTATTAAACCCTAATTAACATTTTTTAAAAAATCATCCATACCCCATAATATGATATTCGAACTATGACTTTAATGAGCCTTCTTCCACTTATTTCACTCTATATCCTTATTTGTTCATTCACTTTATTTTTTAATTGTTATAATATATTCACAAATTTTATCACTTATACAAATAATAATTACCTCAAAATAATTTTTAATAAATGCAATTTATTCCACTTGTAATGCTTTTTTCTTCAATTTATTCACTAACATCAATTATTCATAATCTTTTCTCTAAAAATGATAAGTCACCAAATTTATCCTTAAATTTTTACCAATTATTCACAAAACTCCTCATTAAACTAATTTTAGCAAAAAAAGAAAATCCCTCTTTTAAACAACAAAATGGAAAACATTAAAAAATTCAAGTTCAGTAGTGAAAATAAACACCATATGAAAAATATAAATTATTGAGACTAAATAGTAATTGAGAAAACTAAATGAAAACTTGGGGTGTGACAACCTGTTGCTTATATGAGATTGCAGTGATGACTGGGGTGTGACAACCTGTTGCTTATATGAGATTGCAGTGATGACTTATTCACATTGATTGATTCTCAGTTTCCTCCCTTAACTATTCAATTTCCTTTTTGATACTTCTAAAATAAGGAGAGAGTATTAGTGATATTAGATATGTTTAGTTGGAGTTGTATTTACGAGGAGTTATTGGTATTATATTTAAGGGGAGTCAATGTAATATTATTGGTATTTTATAGTTGTATTTAGTAATTGATTTTGAATCTACACTAATATGGCACTTGTTATTAGTGTTAAATCTTATTACACCATACTTGCACTTTATTTTGTTTAACTATATTGGTGTTTGAATAACAAATGATCTAATTCATGACATTTGAATGCTTTTTATGCATAGATTTAGGAGTAAAATATTCACCCTACTTTCATATTAAGAAATTGGCGTTTTAATATCATATGTTTTGTTATTATTAAAAAAAGATAAGATTGTTGAACTACGTAGGTTACAATCAAATTTTTTATAATAATAAATCATATTATTTGTTTTTTTATAATATAAAATCAAGAAACAATTTATGGAGACTAAATGCATTAAGTTAAGAAGAAGTTCAAGATCAAGGAAGATCAAAGCACAAGTCTATAAATTTACTTGTAATTTTTTAAAATCTCCTATTTAGTTATTTCAAGAATTCTTCATGCATAAGCGTATTATATTTTGAACTTAATGCATAAATGCCCTTTCTTTTTTCAAAGAAAACCCTTTTGAAATGTTTTCTTATCAAGTTTTAGTCAAAATAAATGTAGATTAATCTTTTAAAGAATTTGAAAAGTCTTGGAAAACGTATTTGCAGACATATTGGTTAACTAATATATTATTTTTGAGAGGCTGGTTGACTAATGTAGAACTATGGTTGAACAGAACTTCGAAAAATTAATGTGCACTAAATTTGTGTACCACATTGGTTAATACATTGTAATGTCACTATTAGTAATCATTACAACAACTAAATTTTGTGTTTAACAATATTTTAGAGCTATTATGTAAATAAATTGTTGGAATTTTTATTGTTATACATGTATGAAATTCAAAGATTACAATAACACATTTCTAAGAGTGTTTAAATTCTATGAAATATTTTGAGAGTCGGTGTAAGCAAAGTTTAATTGCGAAATGCTATAAAATCAATTTGTAATCCTTTATTTATACTCTTTATTTTTACTTGGTTGAATGATGAATTTATTGAAATTATCATTGCATTTTATCATTCAACTCGAAAATCTTTCAAGGATATTTATTAAGTTGAAAAAATTTTCTTAAAATTTATTGATACTCAATTCACGCTTTGTTTTGATGTCATTAATAATTAATAAAAATATTTTGAACATTTTTAAAATGTTAAAATATATTTTGAATATTTTAAAATATTAAGGAATTGTATTTTTAAAAAAATTAAAATTGAATTTACAATTTTGCCAAAGTTTCTTGTGGTTAAAAAATTTCTATTAATATAATTTATAAAACAATTTTAAAATGAAAATGATATGAAAAAATGTCTTTAAGTGATATTTTACCTGAAAAACAAAGATAAAGAATAGAAAAGGAAAAAATATTGTCTGCGATCATGTTCGTGTATGTGTCTGTAACTCTTGTATGTATCTGAAAAGCTAACTTTATTATTTACATGAAAAAACACTGCAAGGCTTCTTCTTTAGTTGAGATCTCCAACTCTTTTTAGTTGTTGCTTGCCCAAACGACACACAAACTCGCTAATCCCATACCATCTCATCTCATCTCATCAAATGGAGCAATTGAAGACAATAGGTAGAGAGCTAGCGATGGGGTCGCAGGGAGGGTTCGGGCAATCAAAGGAGTTTCTAGATCTTGTTAAATCCATTGGCGAGTCCCGATCCAAGGCCGAGGAGGACCGAATCGTGCTCAACGAGATAGACACTCTCAAGCGTCGCATCGCCGAGCCTGACATCCCCAAGCGCAAGATGAAGGAATACATTATCCGTCTTCTCTACGTCGAGATGCTCGGTCACGACGCCTCCTTCGGCTACATTCATGCCGTCAAGATGACTCACGACGACTCTCTCGTCCTCAAGCGCACCGGTTACTTGGCCGTCACTCTGTTCTTGAACGAGGACCACGATTTAATCATTCTCATTGTCAATACCATTCAAAAGGATTTGAAATCGGACAATTTTTTGGTGGTTTGCACCGCCTTGAATGCGGTTTGTAAGCTTATTAACGAGGAGACCATCCCCGCCGTTTTACCTCAGGTTGTGGACTTGTTGGCGCATCCTAAGGAAGCTGTTAGGAAGAAGGCGGTTATGGCTCTTCATCGGTTTTATCGCAAGTCGCCATCTTCTGTTTCGCATCTTCTCTCCAATTTTCGCAAGGTTTTATCGATGTCTCTTTTGGATGAACTCTATAAGTTAGTTGATTAGATTAAATTAGGTTGGAGTTTTGTTAAACATACGCGATTAGTGATTAAATCAGTACTCAAATTATGATTGTCGATTTTATTTTTTAAGAATTTTGATGCGGTTTTGTTTGTTTGCAGAGGCTTTGTGATAATGATCCCGGGGTGATGGGTGCAACGCTATGTCCACTTTTTGATCTTGTGACAACAGATGTTAGTTCTTATAAAGATTTAGTGATCAGCTTTGTGAACATTCTTAAACAAGTTGCTGAACGAAGACTGCCCAAGGCTTATGATTATCACAACATGCCAGCTCCATTCATACAGGTATTTACAAGATGCAATCTTTTTACTTGTCTAGGCATCCTACATAAGTTTATCTTTAAGTTTCATAATTACAATGATACGTCAAGGTGCTGCTGGCCCATCTAGTTGGGTAAGCCCTTATTTTGTTGGGATAATAAGGGATAAACTAACACATTTAGGTGTTGCGCCTTTTTTGTTTGGGACAATTACCAAGGTTACTTGATAAACGTTTCTTGTGAATCTTATATTAATGTTGCAGATTAAATTATTGAAGATTTTAGCGCTGCTAGGAAATGGTGACAAGCAAGCAAGTGAGCACATGTATACTGTTGTTGGCGATATATTCAAGAAGTGTGATTCAGCTAGTAACATAGGAAATGCCTTACTCTACGAGTGTATATGTTGTGTATCTTCAATATATCCAAGTCCTAAGCTACTAGAGGCTGCTGCTGATGTAATAGCAAGGTTTTTGAAGGTCTGGTCCTGCATTTCATAGATTGCTTTTACAGCATTATCATTGCCTTCGATTGCTGAACCATGTTGTTCTTTTGGCCTGACAAGTAGTGATAGGTAACAATATATGTCTTCCTTGCCTGCAGAGTGATAATCACAATCTAAAGTATATGGGTATTGATGCTCTTGGTCGTCTGATTTCAAAACCAGAGATAGTGGAACAACACCAATTGGCAGTGATTGATTGCTTAGAGGTGATGGTTTTACTTCTGAAATGATTGTAAGCCTAATCATTTATTGCTTCTGTGGAGCTGTTGACTTACTTATCCAGCTTATGGTCTGACTTTCTGGACTATATCCAGGTTGTAGATTTTCCTTCTAAATGACTATTGTTCATTCCTTATAGACCCAATCTGAAAAAAAACAGAAAATAAAGTCAACATGAAAAAAAGTAAAGTAATGATGAGTTACTGTGATTTTGTCGTAATCAATTTTTTCTTCGATGGTAATAATGATGCTAATGATGGTGATGATGAAGGTTACTGGTAGTGTATTTGTTATTGTTGATGGTCATGGTAGTTCCAAGTCAGTTGTGCTGGTGATTATGCTGTTTGTGACAAAGAGGAGCGAATCCTAAGGATGTCTCATTTCTGAAACTATTATACTTTTGTCACCCTGAAATTCTTAACAGAAACTCTTCAGAGAAACAATTCTTTTCTTGTTTTTGATTGTTTTTCTTCTGTATTTTGATTAGCCAAGTGCTCTTTTATAAATCTCTACCATTTACCTGTATGGGAATTTCCACTTAGAATTTCCTATTAGTTACTTCCAGTGGTTTTATGAAGTTGATTTTGAAGAAATAATTTTGTTTCTGATTTACCATATTTATGCAATTCAAGCTTGCTTTTTGGCTCTTGGTGGGAGGTGACATGCATGCTTGTGCATAGAAAGACTTTGGGTCCTTTTCCCAGGGAGTGGAATTGGAAAGTTTGGGAGGGAACATTTGGTTTGAGATGTAGTGTAGAAGGAAACTATGATTAAGATAGGATTCATAAATCAAACCAGAGAGAGGTACAATTCTTTTCATCTTTGTAATCTCATTTCATACTTGATGATGCTTATTTTGTAGCTTCAGAATCAGAAAGGTTATTAAGTTCCATTCCTCCCTACTCTACATAATAGCAAAACTTCACATCTGATTTTATATTATTATGTAGATCAAGATTATTGGGTGTAAAAGGTAAATGCTAGTTAAGTCTAAACATCAGATTATTTATGATCGACACCATCTCTGTATAAGATTTGTGTATATATGCATTACAAGTACTGATTAAGTACATAATTTAGCTATTTCAACTTTTGATTATGAATTAAATTTCAGTCAGATCCTAATAGAAGTACCTATCAAGCTTAAATTTATTTGTGATAGTATCATCCTATCTATATTTTTTGCATTGGTAAGTCTTGATGTTATGAGTTTATGATTTAGAGATTCTACATATGGGTATATAATATGTACCTGTTTTGACCGCTATGTCATGTTATGATTTTGTTTGTTTTTAAGTTAAATCCCCAGGCATATTTCTTATAAAGGCAATGCTTCATGGTGGTGTATGACACAGGACCCAGATGATACTCTAAAGAGAAAGACGTTTGAACTGCTGTACAAAATGACCAAGTCCTCCAATGTGGAAGTCATTGTTGATCGCATGATTGATTATATGATTAGCATCAATGATAGTCATTATAAAACAGAAATAGCATCCCGATGTGTAGAACTTGCTGAGCAATTTGCACCTAGTAACCAGTGGTTTATTCAGGTAGAGATAATATTCTATTCTCTGTAGATATTTATTATGTCAACATTAACTTCTTGTCGCTCTTGACTACACAGACCATGAATAAAGTCTTTGAGCATGCTGGAGATTTGGTGAATATTAAGGTGGCCCACAACTTGATGCGCTTAATTGCGGAGGGATTTGGAGAGGATGATGAAAGTGCTGATAGTCAACTGAGATCATCAGCTGTATGTTCCTCTGATTTTTGCACTGGATTAAGAATTCATATATTTATAATATAGAAGCTCAATGAAAAATTATACCTCAAAGCATAGCATAATTCACATTTCAAATTCATACTGCTAGAATTTTGAAGATTGTAACTTCCATTGTTTAATGTTTGAATTTATGATAAAACACTGAAGAGAAAAGGAGAGAAGGAAGCTGACAGAGTTATTGAAGGCTTGTAGCATATGTTCACAGACAGTTATCGTCAAAACTTTTCTACTGAAAATAATTGTATTAAATGTGATGCCTTTCATCTTGAATGGATTAGCAAACTACTTTTGATGGCAGAAAGCTAGTGAGTGGGAGCTAGAATTTCGTTGAACTAGTACGAATTGCTAAAGCATTTTGCAAAATTTTGACAATGATGTACAGAAAGGAGTTAACTAGAATAGGATCTAACTTTGAAAGAGAACATTACGTGGACCTTGTCAATGCAAATGGTGATCTATGAGGTGGAATTTGTTTTGATACATGCACATGCCTCCGTAGTTTTGTTCTAGTTCTATTGTTTATCAAGACCTTTTTCTTTTAACATGTAAAGAAGCTTGTATAACTTTCTTTGTTTTGCAGGTGGAATCATATTTGCGCATTATTGGGGAGCCAAAGCTTCCATCTTTGTTTCTTCAAGTATGTTGTTATTCTTGTTTTCTTTTTGCGTGGCCATACGTGCAGATGCTTGCTCCCATTTTTGTGACCAAGCATATTATATTGGCACACAACTGCATGTTTAGATGAATTTTACGGAAGCAATCCTTCTCTTGTTTCTTATATACACATTGTATTTCCAGGTTGTTTGTTGGGTCCTGGGAGAATATGGAACTGCTGATGGAAAGTTTTCTGCTTCATATATTACTGGGAAGCTATGCGATGTGGCTGAGGCTTATTCAAATGATGAAACCGTTAAGGTAGCTATCGAGTTTCAGACATCCATTGCTCTTGAAGCTGAGTCCTTAATTTCATAATAATTAGTACACTAATTACTGTAGTCACATAATTTATTGTATTTGTTTGATAATGATTTTCACCTTTTTGAAAGGCATATGCAGTGACAGCTATCATGAAAGTATATTCATTTGAAATAGCTGCTGGCAGAAAATTGGATATTCTACCTGAGGTAATTTTCTGAATAATTACATCTTGACAGCAAATTAGTATCGTTTCTTATTTGGTAACCATTTCCTTCTACAAATTATTGATGATGTACTCAATGGAGTTATCCTTATAATGTCTGAATGCCGTATGATTAAAGAACTCTTGACACCTTAGATATTGTGCTTTTGTGATAGTGCATTAACATTGCCGTTGCAAGTGTACTGTGATAATTGCTTTCACATATAATAAATTGTCCATATGAAAAAGGAAGCAAACACCGTTTGAAACTGTTATTTATTTCTTGCAGTGTCAATCTCTGATTGAAGAATTGTCAGCTTCTCATTCAACTGACTTGCAGCAACGTGCGTATGAGCTTCAAGCATTAACTGAGTTGGATGGTCATCCTGTTGAATGCATCATGCCCTTAGACGCAAGTTGTGAAGACATTGAGGTTGTCCAAGTGATTTTATTTTGTTCCTCGTGTACTTTCTACTTTTAGAATGTCTAGGAAATCTGCATGTCCCTGCTTCATAGAATATTCATCTTTGAAAAACTTAGATATTAGTATCTCCTTTTCAGACTCATGGGGCTCCAATGGGACCAAGACCAATTGTTTCCTTTTTCTATTCCATGGTCATATATGTCTGACAACATTGCCGAGCTTCTTACCATTTGCATTTTTGGTGAATTCATTAGGTTACCAGTCAACTTCCCAATGAGTTTTTACATCTTTAAGTTCCTATTGCTTCATCAGGCTATGATTACCAATTTTCACCTGTCTTAACACACTTTTGTGCTCAATCCATAGCTTGATAAGCTTACTATTTCTTCGACATTGTTGTGTGCTGATTTCTAATGTTTTGAGCTTCAAATTGCAGGTCGACAGAAACCTTTCTTTCCTTGATGGCTATGTCAAAGAGTCACTGGAAAAGGGGGCACAGCCATATATTCCTGAGAACGAGCGTTCTGGGAGTTTTGACATAAGCAACTTTAGATCCCAAGAACAGCATGAAGTTTCTACACATAGTCTTAGATTTGAGGCGTATGAGCTTCCCAAGACTTCAGTGCCAGTGGGGATTTCTCCTGTACCACTAACATCCTCATCTGAACTTGTTCCTGTTCCTGAGCCAAGTTATTATAGGGAGGCGCAACAAATGCCATCAGTATCATCTTCATCTGATGCAGGGCCATCAGAAATCAAGCTACGACTTGATGGGGTGCAAAAGAAGTGGGGTAAGCCAAGTTACTCCTCTCCTGCAACGTCAACAAATTCTGCCTCACAGAAACCAGTGAATGGGGTCACACAAGCTGAGGGAATGACTACTGGAAACCTGAGAACACGGGAAATCTCTTACGAATCGAACAGAAAGCAAGTTGAAATCTCTCCAGAGAAACAGAAGCTTGCAGCATCATTGTTTGGGGGATCTTCAAAAACTGAGAAGAGAGCATCCTCTTCAACCGGTAACAAGGTTGCAAAAGCAAGCAATTTAACTACATCCAAGGCAGCAGCTTCAGCTTTCACAGATACCGTTGTGGAGAAGTCACATCCAGTTCAACCACCACCAGATCTGCTCGATCTTGGAGAACCGTCTGTAACTGGCAGTACACAAGCAGTGGATCCATTTAAGCAGTTGGAGGGGTTGCTTGACCCAAGCCAAGGTACGTCCAGTGGGAATGCAGTTGGTACCAGCAAAGCTCCCGATGTCATTTCATTATATTCAGATATGTATACAACTGAACAGAGTGGCGGCCTTGTGCAGTCTCCATCTTCTGATGGGCTGGATAGTAAGTCTACCTCTGCATTAGTTAATGCAACTCTGCATTCCCCACAATCTAATAAAGGTCCAAACACTAAAGACTCCTTAGAAAAGGATGCACTTGTGAGGTTGATGGGCGTGACCCCATCAAGTCCAAACCCCAATTTGTTCAAAGATTTGCTTGGCTAAATGGAGATAGAAAACAATGCAGTTATAGAAGGACATAAGTCATATGTGATTCACATGATCTTTTCCTGGGATGGCTGGTTGGCTGGCTTAGGTTACAACTGCTGTACTGTTCGGCAAGGGGCAGCCTGAGACGACCCTAATTGGAGTGAGCCAGCCGCTTCGATGTTTAAAAGAGGCTGAGCTTTGTATTCATTGGCGGGCACATGTAGGTTTTTGTTTACTAAATCAAGTTGGTGTATATTGGGCATAATTTTCAGTTAAGGGAGAGGTTTGTTTTAGTGCTTGTTCGCAGCATCTCTTAGAATTTTAGACAAATGGATTTCGCCATTTCTTTTATTTTTATTGGCTTTTGCACAGAAGTGTCATCAAGTGAGACAGAGTCTTGTTTAATAATTTCTGTAACAACAAATTTCCCTTGTGGTTTTTCTCAGTTGAACATCTGCCAGTTTTTCTTTCAAAAGGTTGGAAGAGAAAAAAGATTCTCTGGATGTCTGTCTCAGGACTTACCAGCCACTCTTGGCACAAAGGATCATCGGTACAGATGCTCAGTATTGCAAACAAAGACTCATAAATAAAGATTCAAATATAAATGAGCGCAAGATTAATTTTTTTATTATTAATATATAAAATGCAATACAAAGCTATGAGTCTAGCTTTGGCCTTTAAAATCTTAATGGTTAAAATTTTGAAATATTATTTTTTAAAACTGCTTTGACAAATCTAATATTGTAATGTCAAAATTAATAAAATAAAAAGACAGGTTGGTGAATAGGGTAGAGAATATTAAATTGGCTACATATTAATGGGGGTAACCTTAATTGGTGAAAAAATAAATGGAAAACTTGAAAATATCTTTGATGATTGATAAATAATATGTTCAAATAAGCTTTATTATCAGTAGATCCTTAAAAGCATTTAATTTATCTAAAATATCTATTAAATGATACTCAGTGGTGATTATCTACAAATGTCTATTCTTTCTAAAATTTGATTTATTATTACTATATATATTATGGATGAGATAAAAATTGTTTTAATTCTTCTCTTCATGTAATTCTTTTACTATAAGAGAGTCTGCTAGTTTGAAGAACGCTGGATATTTCACATTAAGAATAACATAAATAAAGCACTAAAATCAAAATAATAATATAACAAATAAAGCAATAATAAAGTAAGTAATATTCAAGAATAAAAAGTAATAATGTTAATATAATATTGAAGCAAATATAAGGGTTTGACAGATGATCAAACCAGTCCATTACTAGCTAATATTGTTGTATAAAGGAAATAATTTAAATAATAAAAACTTTCTCCCTTTGTGATTAAATATGATAAAGCATTAATACACAAGAGGTTTAGTACTGTTCTATAGGAGAGGTTTGGTTTTAGAATGACTTTAGTTTGGATAAAAGAATTTTTTCATTAGGCAAATAAGAAAAATGGTGTTTAGTATGGGAGGGGAAGGCTGGTTTAAGGTAAGAGCAAGAGGACGATAGAAGATCCTCGAAAGAGGAAGCTTGACTGCAAATGTTTTGTTTCATTTAAAGGCCCTTTTTGATCATTTTATCATTTGATGATGGGAATCTTTCAATAGTCTCGTTGCTAGCTTTGGTGTTCGCATGTAGTTTATAGGGTTCTTATCCCTACTCAATAAACTGGATGGTTTGATTAATTTTGCAAGTAGAATATGCAGGGAAGGGATGACTTTGTTAGGCTGGTGCTTTATTTTTATGTAATCAGTTTCTTTGTTTTTTTTTTAAAATAATTTCCTTAGTTGCATTTGTTGTAACTATTTTTGATAAAATCTAATTTTATGGGTTTTCTTGCTAATTCTAGGGTCGTTGAAAAATGTTATATTCAATCCTAAATATTTACCACTGTAGAAGAGGATTTAGAGAGCTTTAGGCCGAAAAGGGACTGCGTTTTTATCTTCCAGTACTTTTAGTCAGGATTTTACGGAATTTTATTATAGACGGGCTTTCTGGGCTTTGCTGAAGTTTGAGTTTGCTCTTGAAGTCCTGTTCTGGATTGAAGAAATTCTTTTGCCTCACCATTAATATATTCAATATCAAAACAACAAATATTAAAAAATAGCTTACCATCTAACAAAATTTTGTTTTTAAACATTATTTTCAAAATTTCTCAGTGCAACTTTTTTAGCATATTTACAATCAATATAGAGAGTTTTTTTTAATTGAATAGTTCTCCTTGAAAATTTACAGTACATAAAAAAATAGATAAATTTTTTTAATAGTAGAATAGTTACTTTCAGTGGTGTTCAAGTGTCTTGATATATACTGATTTTTTTTCTTTACTACTGTTAAAAAATTAGAACATTCATTACATTTTTGAAGCTTCCTAAAAAATCTTTGTAATTGTTTTCTTATCAAAATTTGGTTTGAAATTTTGTTACTAAATTCTAAAGCTCTTTCTATTAGATTATTAGAATCAAACCAATTCCTTAATTGCGTTTTTGGATATTTCTCAATGTCCCAACTATTCACGAAAGATGAGAAGAAGATGAATAATCTTACAAGATCCATTTGTTCTTTTTTTTTCTTACTATCATAGTGTTCTACGAATCTTAATTTAGTTTGAAAAAACCTAAGTTTTATTTTTGACACCAATGATCTGTTCTTTTTTTAAATAATATGGATAAAAGTTTTTAAAATGCTTGAAATGTCGTTATATATCATCTTCGTAGACTATATAAAATTTTGAATAAGAGATAAATATTTCATTCATTATTCTTGAAAATTTTGAATGAGCACTTTTCAAATCAAAAGACATTATGTTCAATGAAGCAACAAAAGATAAGTTTGGTTTGAGCTTGGTATCAATGGATAACTCGAAACGTTCTAAAGCCGCGCGAGGAGAGTCTAGCCACCCTACCATCGATGGACATACAGCTAAAAGGTTCGGCTACGTGATCGTGAGGAGCAATCAACCACTATACAACAACCTATGACTTACAGTGTTGTCGTTACGGGCACAAATCTAGCAGTCGATGAGGATGAAATTACTTGGCCTGAAGAACCCACACCAGAGGTTGAAGAAGGCGATATTATCAAAGTGCATGGATCATTTGACAACGCGATTGAACTATCTCCCACCTATAAAAACTGAATGGACAGGCTCTGGGAACGTGCATTTATTGGTAAATTATTGGGACAACATATTGGGTATCGAGTGTTAATGAATCGACTCAAAACTATATGGAATCTTACTGGCCCTCTAAAGGTGATTGATCTGGATAATGATTTCTTCCTAGTTAACCTGATCGAAACAAAAGATTGCTTGTTGGACCCTAAATTTTTTTTAGAAGATTAGAAGTAGTACATGGGAAGTGTGGATAGATTCATGTTTTGCTTTGGTGTTTTTGGTAGATGAGAGATTATGAAATGAGAAGAATTAGGGTGAAAGTGAAGTTGAATTTGTGTAGTAAGTTGATGAAGAATATGTATATATGTGTATGTTTAATTATTGGGGTTCATGATTAATCATGGACTATAATTTCTTTATGGATGATATTGATTTGAAATGAAGTTGAGAAAGAGGAGTAAATGAAGTAGAGAAGGTGATCTTGGTATGAGTTGTGTTGAGGAAAGTTTTGAAACAAAATGGGTAGTTGATCTGGAAAGTTGTAGCTTATTTTTCTAGCTTTCCAACGATTTATAGTATAGAAATTTTGGACATTGGAGTTAAACCAAAGGGGGAAATATTTAGGAATGTAAAGATGCATCTTCTGTAAAGATGTATCGTTTGTGATGATGTCACATCGTCTGTGATGACTTCATTTTGTCTGTAAGAATGTATCGTTTGTAAAGATGCATCGTCTGTAAAGACTATCGTTTATGATGACGTTATTTCGCCTTAAGAGTTGCAACGTCTTAAGTTGACTTTGTATTGTCTTAAGTTTACTCCTCTTCGTCAGCTCTTTGCTTCATTTTTCTTTTCGTTTCATCTGCTTTTCGATTCTTCTGCTTTGCTTCGCCTACATTGCTTCGTCTGCTTTGCTTCGTCTGCATTGTTTAGTTTGATTTGCTTTGTCTGCTTTGCTTCGTCTGCATTGCTTCGCTTGCTTTGCTTCGTCCGAATTGCTTCGTCTGTTTTGCTTCGTTTGCATTGTTTCTTCTGCTTTGCTTCGTCTGCTTTTCGATTCGTCTGCATCGCTTCGTCTGCTTTGCTTCATCTGCTTTTCGATTTGTCTGCTTTGCTTCGTCTGCATTGCTTTGTCCTCTTTGGTTCGTCTGGCTTGCTTCATCTACTTTTCGATTTGTTTGCTTTGCTTCGTCTGCATTGCTTTGCCTGTTTTGCTTCGTCTGCTTGTCGATTCGTCTGCTTGTGTTTCGTCTGTTTTTCAATTCGACTCACCCTTCATCTTAGATTGACTTTCTGCTTCATCTTACATTGACTAGAATATCTTTTGGTCCAAATTGGACACTCTAGATGATAGAATTTGTCTTCAAGTCTTCATGTAAGTTGGAGATCTTGAAACCCCCTTTCAAATAATTCAAAGAACACCTTGATTCGACATCTGTAGAGAGAGCTATGCTATTTGTCCCGAGATAGGTTCAATATGTTTGAGGACAAAACTTTGTTTGATTCATTAGGTCGTAACCTTGTAATCTAACCTGAAAATGAAGTGATTCATGAACCAATAGTTTCTTAATACATTCTGGCTCTCCATAGAATTTGATAACATTTAGAATTGATTTGAGAAAGATGAATTGAATCAAAATAAGGGTATCGGTTGAAAGAGTATGAATGGGAGGAATTTAAGTATAGTGTACTGTTTCAATATAAAAATAGTCCAAAAATATTTGAGGCAATACTTTTAGAGTTTTGAACCAAATGGATTGATTTTGGTGTCATTAGAAACTTAAGACAATAGAGAACATTTTTCTAGAAGAAAGAGTAATGTCTGTTGGACCAATGGCGGTTGACAAATTAAATCCCTTTATGTTTTGATAATAATAAAATATCTAGAATGAGTTAAGAAATTATTTCAGGTATTACTCAAGGAAAGAATCATGCAAAACAAGATGAGCAAATGTTTAATTATTGAAGAATCAAGAAAGGAGGATCATTCTAAGTGTAAATGGCATAAAACATGAAGATTCTAGAGGATTTGATCGAATGTTACCATTGAAGGCTAAACAAGTCGACTTATACAATGAAAGTTGACTTAGATATGAAGATGGATTCACACAAGTCGACTTATAGGAAACAAGTCGACTTATCGAGGTAAACAAGTCGACTTATATATAACAAGTCGACT
>JANTNU010000005.1:11309215-11330801 GCA_024752395.1 Erythroxylum havanense | reverse complement strand
ATGTCATGAATGCATGTACATATAAGTGCATGTACAAAATGTCTCATTCCTCTAAAATTAGAGGCCAAATGAATGAACAAATCAAAAATATGCAATGTGACCTACTAGCCCGTCCCAATTTACCAATATACCCTTCCCATCGGTGATTGGATGTCACAGTAATAACTCATATTGTTCATGTAAATGCAAGAGTGTTGGGTTTTAATGTAATTTATGTAATTTGCATATGTTTTATAAAAATGCATCATTGTATGGTTTGAATTGGTAAATAGAGTGGGTTGGGGATTGCTTTATAGATTGAGAATGATTAGAAATATAAGCTTGCGTTTGCTGCCATTTGAGTAGTTGTGGGATTTTTGGATTTGGTTGGTAGTTGAAAGATTGAAGATTGTGAATATTAAGTTTTATACAGGTGAGGGTAATTGGATTGAAGTTTGGCTAGTTGAATATTCAAAGGAGGTGCTGTCAAATTTTTACAAAATTTGACAGAAACTTCTCTTAGGTTTTAGACCCTCTTAGTGTTTGAATTGAATTGAGGTGTCTTCTTAAAGATTATAGTACTTGTTGAGAGCTTTCCAACGATATAGAATTTGTCACTTTGGACTTAGGATGAAGAAGTTATGAGGTTGGGAATACATTCAGTTACTGTTCATAATGTTATTTTACTGTTTCATTGGTCCTTATATGAGCAGTTCCTTCGAGTGTCTTTTACCTCTTTTAATGATGAAAATGACTTTAGCATCCTTCATGAAAGTTTTAAAGCATCTTGCTATCTTTCCATTGAGGTATAATATGCAATTATTGGAATATGGAGTAAGAAGTTATGAAGATTGGAAGTATACAGTCAAGGTCCATTTTGCTGAACATATAGCTTGTGTGTTTATGAGAGCTTTGATGATTAACGATTGAAATTTTGTGGATTTGATTAACCATTTAAGTTGTAATTTGTGAAGTTGGTGAGTTGAACTTAGAGTTTGAAGTGTTATGAAGTGTTTAGGCTTTAGAATGAGTGAATTTGTGAAGTGTGCAAGTGTTTATGATGTAAGGTTGAAGTTTGGAAGCAATGAAGAGGCATTAGGGGCTTTGGGGAGCCCCAATGTCCGTTAAACGGACATGGGAGTCCGTTAAACGGACATTCTCAGATAGAAAAACACTCCTTTGTCATTCAATGTCCGTTAAACAGACATGCATGTCAGTTTAACGGACTTTCTCGGGTCATTTGGCACTCTGCATTCGATTCATGTCCGTTAACATGGATGTCCATTTAATAGACATCTATGGGAAATATGGTGATTTTTGACATAGTTGGAGGCCGAATCTTGTTTTGTGGTCTTCATGGGAGTTTTAGGTCTAGATTTCCTCTTTCTAATGGTCAAAAAATGAACTTAATCAAACATCTAGCTTAAAAGGTATGGTAATCGCGCCAAAAGAGGTTCAATTTGTTTTTGGGTGTGAACATAGTCTATTCTTTTGGGCATAACTCCCGCATCCGACCTCCAATTGAGGTGATTCTTAGACCGATAGGTTCGTAAGACATATATCTTCCTCTCCATAAAAATTTGTACCATTTGGAATTAAATTAGGAAAGTTTTCATTAAAGCAAATGAGAGGTCAGTTAGGAGAGTATGTTTAAAGTATGAGCTCTTTTAGGCTTTTTAAGCATATCTTGAGTTATATAACTCCGTTTGAGATGATTCTTGTTTCAAAACAAACTCGAGACTTAAAGCTACAATTTGTATGAATAATTCAACTTATGTTTTTGATGGTTAAATAGTATGCGCTCACCACGATTGTGGAATGACAGCTAATGACCCTGCAAGGAAATAAGCATAAGGCTTCAGGACTCAGGAAGTTGGGCTTTGGAAACGAGGTTCAACAGTTGTGGTATTAAAGTAAGAGTAAGAGTGTTAAGTTTTAAGCAGTTGGGGTCCGATCTCTGGATCAGGGTCCAACAGTACAGACGAAGGATCCTCTTGTTTACCTAATTCGATAGTCGACTTCAAGACGCAATCAAAAGATTATCCTAGCAACCAGATATTTGGAGATTATGTCAAAGATAGTGAGGAAGATGCTTTAATAGATTCAAATCAAATTTATTCAATTAGTCTATGATATAATTGAAGCAACGGCTAGTTGAAGGAAATTCTTATTTAAGGGAGAGCTATTGTATTCGAAAAGGAACCTGATTTTAGAAATAAATTAGTAACATCAACACTTACTCTCAAAAAGTTACACTTTATATCCTTTGTGTTTTAGAAAGTGAAAAGACTATATCAAGAGAGAAATCAATATTCATCGGAGCTCATATTAAGCAAATTCTATTTTTCATTAGTTGAGAGCTTGAAGAGGCTTGTTAATTACTACTAGTGTAGAAGGTTGAAGAACCTTGAAAAAGATATACTTGTAAGCTTAGAAAGGCTCGTCAAATTACTATTTGGAGATTATTAGTGAAACACTACCGAACCAGTATAAATTGGTTGTGTCATTCTTTCTCTTTCCTTAACTCTTAATTTTCTGCGTTATAGTTCTTGTTGTTTTCAATTTTCAAAAGAGTCCTTTCATTTTAAATTTTAATAGGCTCTTTTCATTTTAAAATTCAACAGGCTCCTATCATTTATACGAATTAACAGTAACTTGCAAAAAAATTTAACTCACTCATAATTCATCCCCTTGTTACGTATGTTTGCCTTATCAATATCAGTTAAACTTTTTAAACCTTAAATATCTTATCTTGTCGATTTAACTTTCAGTCCAACTCTTAAAACATTTATAATTACATCTTATTTAGGAATGTGATCGTATAGCCTATATTGGATAGTGCTACTTTGGAATTGTCATACTATTGTAAATAGAGGGGTTAAAATCCAAGTTAATAACAAGTCAATCTATTAGTTAATGGTTTTTTGGTTTACATGAAAACATTGTTCAAAAATATTGTATGTAATGTGCACAACATGAGGATCTATTTCCAAACCACCTTGACTTAATATGAACAAATAGCTAACTTCTTAAACCTTGGTCTAATCATGAGGAGTCTTTTTAATTAAGAAATTTTCTTTAATAATTATTAGCTTAGCATGGTATTATTTAACAATAAGAGTTTAACCTACTTACATCAAATTGTATATTTTTCCTAACATTGCATATTTGCTTCTTTTCCTAAACTTCTCATGATGAAGTCTCGACATTTTATATTTACATACAATATAGAAAGCATTGTCAAGATTCTCGTAAGCTCATCTACAGCAAAAAGTTTTCTCCAATAAAAAGTCAACGAACTCCAAGGTACAAGATTTCCCACATTACGAGAGTTAAGAAAGGGACATTAATTATACGCAATCTTTCCTTTGCATTTTTGCAAAGAGGTTAATTTTGTTACTCTTAACTACAAAAGTACAATAATGATAAACCTTTTATTAATAGTAATCCAAATCATTTGAAGTATGGTAAGTAGTATGCCAAATGGGAAGAACTAACAGGAGATGCAGAGGTCATAATCTGTCTTTTTTTCTTGTTGAAGTTCCATATAAACGTCTGATTCATTGTCCAAAACAAATCGTGTCCAAAGGTGACCTAAACAATGACTTCAACAACCCTGATTATGAAACAAAAACTATTTGATCATGAATCATCATGACCAGTTGAAATATGTAGCAGGACAAGTCCTGGCCTACATTTGACATTCTTGAAAGAAAACTTGCAGCTGATACAGAATGATGACGATATTGGGCTCGAGTTTGAACGACTGGTCATCAAAGCTAGCCTAATTTGAACAAGTTTATATGGAATTTTCCCTTTCATTGTGATTTTCCAAGTCTGTAATGAAATGATCAACCCTGTAGGGCCTTGATGAACGGATGATTATGTGGGGATGTAATGAAAAGGACAATTTACTGATGACTCCTAATTTGATTTCATAAGCTAGATGATTTTAAAATTGAGTTGACATGAGATGACAAGTGATGGACAGGTGTGCTTAATTTATATAGTTTATGAAAATAACTGATACGTCTCAAGTCAGCCTTTGGGCACGAGACCTTCTCTTCTTTTTCCTTCTTTTTTTCAATTTATGCAAAGTCAATAGAGAAAGTTATTTATTCTGGGCTTTGAGTGTGAAGATCTGGTCAAAGTTGTTCACGCTACGGCGGCTCTCTACCGGTCTAGTTTGGCCGTTAAGTATGACTGACCGAGGTTAGAGTGTGATCCTATTCTTATTCATTTACCAAGATAAGTTTCTTCGTATCATGCATGTAACGATATTAAGAGCATACCATGTCAACAGATCACAATCTATTTTCACTGTAGTTTCACTTATTATAACAGATATTTTCTTATTTTATATCACTTCAAAACATTTTTGTATAAAAATCTTTTGGTCATACGTACTCAATAAAATTGATATTATTATTCAAAGTTATTTATTAAAATTATTCAATAAAAAACAGCACAAAATTTACATGTTAGAATTTTTTATATTAGATGTGCGATTTTTTCTTATATATTCTAAAATAATATGGATTTTTTTAAAAATAATAAGAGTTAATTTTTTAATGAGTAAAACCTGCAGTATCTTTTTCTCCTTCCAGTAATATTGGTATTTCTTTATCAACTCATTAGAAAGTAACGTAATTTAGAGGTGAAGTATGCACATGGCTAGGGAGATTGTCTTCTCTTGATCTTGGCATAAAGAAAGGCTGAGATAAGGAGGGTTGTACCCTGACTAGCAGATCTTCAGAAAACTAAGAGAGGTGTTCACTCTTTTCAAGTCATTGCCAGTGAACAGAAATTACAAGCGCACGCAACAACAGTTGTCCGAATCTAATTTTACAGCAACCTTTTTTTATTAGACTTTCTCTTAAAAATCATATATTAATTAAGTAAGCTTTACTGGAACACTTACACATGTTCATTCTTATCTTAGTTTCCATGAAAACATGTTGAAGGGACAGCAATTGAGGCAGACATCATCTAATTAACTTTTTCAAATGTAATGCACGGTTTATAATAAACTTCAGCTCTGACTTGGCAACAAAATGGACATGGGAATAGAAGGAAGAAATTTGTTTAACAAATGTTGGGAAATTTTATCAAAATCAGTTTATTTATGATAAATGATATAAAAACTCCCAAAGAAATTTCTACAAGGTTTTTGTCAATTTATTTTATCACATTTACTATCATATAACTTATTGTTGATTGTGTAATAGAATTTGTTTATTTAAATAATAGTTTACATTACAATTAATGAAAGGGTACTGTATTTTTTTGATGTTATAAAGTATTTTCTAATAAATTTAATACATATTTCTAAAACATAAGCTTAAGTTATAAAAGAAATTTGTATTTTTCATTTAAACACCAACTCTTACTGTCTTTGAATCGAAATCTGAATGAAAGCGGATTTTTTGACCCAAAAAAAAAAAGGAACTGGTTTGGTTGTGCTAGAGGATCTTGTCTGCGGAACCTCAACCAAGCAAATTAGTATTGTCCCCTTTGGTTGCCAGGCGCGGATCTTGTCGCTTGAATCTGTGACCTCAGGGTTTTATTGCACTTAAGTGCACGTCTCTCACCACTGAGCTCAATGATGAGAGGCGTGAGTCTTGCACCCAACAAAACCCTGAGGTCCCAGGTTCAACTCCTGAATCCCTCCAAGGAAGAAGATGAATAAGGAGGCCTAGGAGACCAAAGGGGACAAAACCTCAATGGTGAGGAACAAACAAAACAATGAGAACTGATGGATGTACCAACGGAGTGAGATCAAAGTAGTATTGTGTTGTTACATTATTAACTCTGTATGCATATTATTATCCTATCCTGTCCAACATTTGTTTAAGCTAACATAAAATACTGAACATTTATGATGTCAGCGTTCCAGTTTGACGATGATCATCTTAATTTTGTTTTCACAGACACCAACATGCAATCAAGTTGAATAACATTAATCGCTTGATCATGTAATGTTATTCTACCTCTTTATGATCATATGTAATAATCAAGGTCTTGAAGGCAATAACCATCGTTTCCTTCATTTTTACTTTGAGTGAAAATTAAAGTTAAAAATTGGGATATAGTTTTGACATATGCTACAAGATTTCTGCACCTTCATCATTTGCTACGACTCAAATGTAAAAATATTCCAAGGCTTGAGAATTTTATAATACTTCACGTTTAATAACCATCACCTTGCATGGAAAAAGATAAGATGGAGCCATGAAATATAAAAATTTTCATTTCAAAATTTTCATTTGTTGGCCTTGCGGCACTTTGTATATTTTACACTTCAATACATAAGCACATTTTGATGTGGGTAAACCCCCCACTAGCATCTCGCATTTATCCTATTTTTGTTTGCATTCCAAAATAATATTTTAAAAAATAACAATAATGCAACAATGATCAATAAGTAATCGCGGAATGTGTCATTAGATGACACATTTTTTGCCTTCTTTTTGTTAATATTCTTTCCTGTGAAACTCTTCTGTACACTTGGCATTTCCTGCTGTATATTACTTTCATGGTAAATGGGATTTTGCTTCTCTCTGACTTGGTCTTCTTGTCAGAAATGTTAGAAACCCATAAACCAATTGCTGAAGTGATGGTTTCTAAATATGGAAAGTTCTTGTTGATGATGATGATGTTGTTGTTATGAAGCTGGGGATGATACCACTAGTGGTAGTACTATGATGACTTCAAGGATAATCTGATAGGTAAGCCATTATGGGGAAGGGCAAAAGGGCCATACTGAATCCCATTGTGAGAACCCACCATAGACCATCTGCACAATTCAAACCAATGTGCTTCTGTCACCACACACACTACTTGATATGTTCATGTTTTGTTTATTAACAAGTAAAATCCAGAAATATTTTTACGTTTTTTCTATTTTACCAACCTGTACTTGGTGGTCAGGTGATGCAGAAGGACGAAAATCTCCAGCTTGGCTAACTCATTCCCCGGACATGAGTGGACCCCATTGCCAAATGGAAGAAATGTATTGGGTTTTGGTGCAATCTGTTAAAATCATTGAAAGCAAGCAAGATGATTCAGTTTCAGAAAAAGTTTCAGAAGGGATCAGTTGGGCGCTGAATTTGATGAATAGGTACCTCAAATCTGGAAGGATCAAACTTTTCAGGATCTGGGAATATTTCAGGGCTGTGGTGAATGTTTCTGAAAAGGGGTAAAACTTTCCACCCTTTTGGGATAAGATAGCCTGCAAAACAAAATGGTATACAAAGGGTTAGTTTAGCTCCATGAATATGAATACAGTACAGTAATACTTCACTCAAAAACAGAAAGAAAAAAAAAATGACCTTCATATTCAACATCCTCAACAGCCTCTCTGAAAGTGAAAGACAAAATTGAAGCAACTCTTAGTGTTTCTTGAATGACCCTTGAAGTTAATGGCATCTTCCTGGTATCAGCCCAAGTGAGCAGCTTCTCATCACCCGACTTCTCTTTACATTTAATTATTGCCTCTTGCTCTTCCTGGTAAGCACAGAAAACCAAGTCAATAACAGAATTAATCATTTGTCCTTTTGTTTTATTTTACAAAAGGTGGGAACAGGGGTTCTTACAGTGACAGCTTGGAGGACACTGGGGTTTTCCCCAAGGTACTTAAGAATCCATGTCAAAACACTAGCTGTTGTATCACGAGCGGCGAAAATTACACCGATAATGTTGTCCGCAATTTGCTCATCAGTGAGTTCTCCTTTTTCGCTCATGAATGATCCTAGCAAGTCGTTGTGATCTAGCTTCATTTGTCTCCTGGTGGAGAGGATTTTTGCAAGAATTTGAGCCAACTCTTTTCTCGCTTTCATGGCTTTGTTAAAGAGTGTCCCAGGTAGGTTAATGGGCATTGAATTGTATCCCTTCTCAAGATTGTAATAACAACTTTTTAGATCTTCTCTGTACAAAATCTCATCTTTTCCAAATATGGATAGTAGAGCAACATTGAATGCATACTGCCAAAAACCAAGTAGCAATTAGTTAAGAGTCAGTATCT
Organism: Erythroxylum havanense; assembly: GCA_024752395.1. NCBI lineage: Eukaryota > Viridiplantae > Streptophyta > Magnoliopsida > Malpighiales > Erythroxylaceae > Erythroxylum > Erythroxylum havanense. The sequence continues at coordinate 11,322,799 of JANTNU010000005.1, read as the reverse complement.
AATGTTTATTTCCAAATGCAGAGTCAAACAGGGGAAAGAAAAAAACAGAGGAACCATGTTTTGTTCTGTTTTAATATCTTAGTACCAAGAGAAAATGACATAAAGCAGGAGCTTACTGTCTTCATTTCTTGGAAGGTGTTCACTTGTTTTCCTTCCCAAGATTGAAGAGAATCCTTGGCAATGGACTCGACATCGGAGACAATGTTTTTTATAGCTTCAGGCATGAAAGCACGAAGAACAAGCTTCCTCAACTTGGCATGGTAATCTCCCTGGTGGAAGAAGATAGCTTGTTTGCCCAACATCCTCTCTTTGCTAGCAGGAAATGTTGGTTTGAAGAGATGAGCTCTCGTCACAAGCACGAATTTTGCAGCTTCAGGGCTTGAAATCATCACGCAAGGACAACCCAAGATGTGAGTTTTGAAGATAGATCCATACCTATACCAAAAAAGAACATAATAACATCAATAGGGGCATAATTTGTCCTTTTCAGAGAAAAAGCAAAGCTTGAAGAGGAATGTTAAAGAAATAAGAGTTGTATAGTGACCTCTTCACTTTTGAGGCAAAGAAGACATTTGGGTTTTGAGAGTAGAGCTGAAATGTCTCTCCGATGTAAGGCCAACCCAAGGTTCCGGGAGGGAGAGGCAATTTCAGGGGGTTGGAAGCAACGAACTTGAGAAGGAAGATAAACAACAAAAAAGCAAAAGATAGAAAGAACAGAGAGGAGAAATCCATGTGTGCAGTTGCAACTAATCAAAACCAGTGTCCCTGAAGTGGCTCAGAGTAGTTAGGCAAAGAAGTGAAGGGACTTTGTTTGTGTGCACAGAACAGGTGAGGAATAAGAAGGAATTTATAGGCTAGTGGCTAAGTAACAGAAAATAAAATAAATGAGAAAACAGGAAAAAGAAAAGGAAAGGAAAGGGGGAGCAGAAAAGGAACAGTTGGGAGAGAAAGTGAGGTTTTCCAATACAGCTTGAATCGCACACGCTGAATCCTCCCTCCAGCTGGTTTTGTGTAATATGGAGATAAAAAGAGGGAGTTCTGGATGTGCACGTGGCAATAAGGTTGGACAAAACAAAACAGCACGTGAGACAGAGAGAGGATTCTTTTAGTTTCTTTCTTTTTTTTTTTAATTGACCAAAAAACAAAAGCATTTCAATTATTTTCATTAAGTTTTGTAAAATGATTACTTTTAATTAATTAAAAAGGCATATATTTGTGTGAGGTGATATAGTTTAATATTTTTTAAATATCAAACAAATCAATTTTGTTAGATTTTAAATAAATAAATTAAGACATAAAATCATAAGGACGACTTCTTAAAAAAAACATTGCTTTGTTTTTTTTACTTTTACTCCAAAAGTAACATTACTTTAGGTTATAGATAAATAAGAAAAAGAAAAAAGGAAATTATTTATAAAACTTATCAAAACCTGAAACAAAAACTGCCTCATAGAAATGGGTTTCTATTCTAATTGTGCCTATCCGTACCATTGCCCCTGCCACGACTGCCATCAATCAACCAAAACCTTTTGGCATTCAATACGACAATATCACAGCGCACAAAATGTACACGTGTACAGCTCCACCCACCCCGTCATTTATTGTTCTAACCTAAAATTAGGGTTTATCTTGATAAAGCTTTTACAGTCCATTTTAAAACCTAAATAGGGCAATACATCATTTTTAGGAACTGTAATACTCTAACATTTAAGGAACAGCACCAAGATATTAATATATCAATTATTTTTTTCATTTGCAAACTCTTATTGATTAATACCACAAATTCTTATTACATAATACCATAAGGTTGTCAATCTTGCGATAGCTGAGCCTATACATATGTTAAAAATGTCAACTACAATTGCAAGTAAAAGCTTAAGTACCTATCACATCATTCATGTATGAATATAAAACTTGTAACTATTCTCGATTAGTTTGTAATAAATCAAGGTTGTGTCAAAGAATTGACGTTTGATATCATTTATAACAATCTACGATTCAATAGCTCCATGCCAGATCATAAAGTCAAAGATAATTAACTGCAAATTAATTAGTAATTATACATATATAAAAATGTTATCACTTTAACAACTTTGTGGAAACAAAAGATTAAGGGGCTTAACCAATGTTATCAACTCACTGGATGGATTGTTCTGAACTACAGAGCGTAGATGGATTTTGTTTCTTAATTTGTATTATTAACTTTATTTTTGCAACCTTTGGTTTCAACCAAAGATATTATAAATACATTGTTTATATATTTATATATACATATAGCAGACTGGACTTGAAATAAATGATGTTGGAGGCAGTCAACACCGTAAAAGTTTTGGCGAGTCGGAAGTCAAGACGTGGCTCCTACGCTTGCGGTTAGGAGCGGACACTTGGGACCTTCTATTAAATCCATAACCACTTTAGCGTTGTTATATTCAAAGCTCTGTTTTGAAAATCGGATCGGATAGGTCGATTTGACCAATTTGATTGATGATCGATTAACTATTCGGTCAAGTTTATCCATTAAAATCGGTTCTCAATTGAACCAGTGAGAATCTGTCAAAACCGGTCAATTGATCGGTCGGATCGATTCGACCACTAGTTTAATATAATTTTTTTGTATATTTTCATATTTTTAATATTATTAATATTATATATAATTAAATATAATTATTGCATAATTATGATGTCACACTGGTTCGACCGGTGGTTGTATCGATTGAACCGGTCAAATCAGTAACCAATAAGACCTCTGATTCGATGATCGGTCCAGATTTCAAAACACTTAAAAGAAGTTTACATGCCATGCACTTGTGTTCTTTTAACTAAGAGAAGCTTTTTATGTTTGCATTCAACTATATATATAACCGATGAAAATTTCAACTATTGATGATCAGCTTATTAGAGGAAAAAGCCTATAGGATCCTAAATTCAGAGCCGTACAATAGGTATTGTTAAATTATTTCTAAATATCGTAGACAATTTTAAAATGAATTTAATTATGAGTGAAAGAAAATTCAAATTTAATTTTTAAATATTTTGAAATTAAAAAAAATGATCTATTACCTTTTCTGCAAATTGGATCCATAACCAGGAAAAAAGCCTAATTTGCTCTCCAATGCCCTGTTAAGATTTCTTTGACTTGTATCAATTTTCGTTTAACAAGACAAGAAGTTTGATTATTATCATTTCGTGCTATTTAATGGGCATGCTGATCATGGTTAGAAATTAAACGGTTAGACGTGTGGCACTTGAATATCAAATGTAGACTAATCTTAAGAAATTGATGTCTTTGACAATCATGATATTAAAAGTCGTTGAAATTTAAAATAATTTTTATCATGCAGAGATCTCAACGTGTTTCAGAACAAGTTAGACAGACATTGTCAGGGAAATAATACATCCTCATCTGCATTAACCATGCAAGTCTCTACTTCCGCGAGGTATCCTCATCTCTCCTCTCTGTTTTTTTTTTTTTTTAATGTCTGGGTGAGTAATATAATCACGTGATTAAGTTTTTAGACCCAGTTAAATGTAGGCTAAAGTTTTATTAACGCGTCACTAATACTTTACTTTGGTCCAGTCCAATTTCAGAATTTGAAACTTGTACCCATTGACTATTTCATTCTCTTGATCGATTTTGAGTTTGAGATGAATGTATACATTGAAGAAACATGAACTCAATCAATGCATCTGCCGCCCACGATATAATTAGAAAGTTAAAAAGAACAACATCTTGGCAAAACCTTGTGAAAATTATTGGGCACAAGCTACAATTTTTCAACACATACATCAGCTAGAAAGTCCAAATATATATTTTCTCTGGCCATACTCATGAACCAAGTTCAGGACAAAAATGAACTGGTTTCTTTTGTTCTAACTGAGTTTAGCAAAACGAGGCCGCTCTCCTACTTAAGCATGACGATGGATGGTTAACCTTATATTTGATAGGGCTAGAGCTGAGCATTTTTTAGTAACTAAGTTATATAGTGTCGTCATGATCATCTGATATTGAAATGAAAATGGTGTCTAAGTACAAGAATATAGTGGATGGGCTGAAAGACAAAGCTGGTCTTGGTAGGTGTGCTTCATCATTAAGCAATAATGGAGGAAAGCTACAGAGATGGTCATACATTCATGAAGGCTCGCAAAGTTAGGGACTGTCTTCATACGTATAAACAGAGATATAGATGTATTAAAAATGCGTACGTATGGATTTTTTTCTTTTTATAATATATGTACCACACATTTTGTACGCGTCAAAACAATCATTAAATCTGCAGCTCTGCGGTGTCTTTGAATGGAACTCATGGACCCATCCTTTATTTTCTTTCTTAATGTGCTCTTTTTTTGTTTTTGGGGTTCGAAAAAACTCGTAGGCAGGCACACCTTTCTGAGAGTCTAACTGATGCACCACTCTATAGACAGGCCAAGCGGACGCACCTCATCATTGAGGGTCCAACTAGTTCTCTATCTACAGGTAAAACCTCGGCTGCCTCAGACTCTTACAAGAGGCGCTAACATGGAATCGAACATAAGATCTAACTAAAGTTAAGTCTCGCTCTCAACCATCGAGCCATACCCCATAAAGGCGCTTTTCTTTTTCCTCTCTCTGTATTTGTTCATACAGAAATTGGAAGCTTTAGGCATTTTCTTTAAAATGTTTACTTGGAAGGAACTAAAACAATATGCCTTTCTTGAAAAAAAAAAAGTCTTGGACATGTTTTAAATTTAAAAAGGTAATATTAGGCATACTAATATCTTTATTAATAGATTTGCTAATAGTTTGTGTAGATTAATAATTTTTATTTAGATAGGTAAAATAAGATGGATAAGTGATAAGTGGTAATTGATAAAATTATTAATTTATACTACATTAATTTGTTTTAATTAAAAAAGTACAAAATAGTTACCCAAGGGACCTTACTCCTTAATTAAGATGAAGATTCAATTTTTCCATTTTATGAAAATGATCTTTACAATTTGGTAATTGTGCCGTTAAACGAGCATTATTAGGGTCATTTTCCTTATTCTTCCGAGTACCACTTCTTAAACATCATATATAATTTCTTTTTTCTATGATAAGTACCTCTTTCTCAGTTACACAAATGACTTTCTCAGTTATGCAAACCAGGTTGGACTTATTGATCTATGATAGGAGGATTCCTTTTATGCATGAAGCAATAAATCGAGTGGTCAAAGAAGCATTAGAGAAAAACTTAATAAAGCAATTGCTAACTTTGATTGGCTAACTTGATTTCCCAATCGTATAGCTAGTTTCAAGCCTCCTCATAATTAGACCAAGTTGTTATCAAGATCTCACTTTACGTCCTTTGAATCTTAAAAAATAACCTTTTAGATTCTTTAACCACTGAGCAAACTTACTAAAATTTGAGGGGACAATTTAAAAGGCCTAAAAGTTCATATTAATGGAGTTGCAAGCTACTAATATATAAGAAAGCTAAAGGAAATCAAGAAAGAGATTAAGTCCCTTAAAAATATAAGAAGCACCATCAAATAGGATTTGAGTAAGGCCATGCAAAATATCATCAAAGCTTAAGATAACCTCTATACTAATCTAGGGAATGAACATCTAAAGTCTAAAGAAAAGATTGAGGTCCATAATTATATAAAAGCTCCGAAAGCTGATAATTCTCTACTTAAACATAATTTAAGAATTCTTTGGCTCAAGGATATGTGATAAGTATAAAAAAATAATTCTATAATTCCATTCTTTTGAGGAGAAATTCTATCAAAATACTTAACCTCACAAACGAAAAAGGAAACCATCAAATCTCCCAAGATACACTTAAAGGTCTAGCTCTCAATTACTATCAAGGAACATTAGGTAAATTAGCTAATAATTGCTCATTTGTCAAGTTATTGGGGATGTCATCCCTCATTCTCTCATCTAAGAACAATCTAACATATTTTTAAGGCCTTTCGCTAAATTCGATGTCAAAAATGCTTTATTCAGTAAAAATCTTGACAAAGCTTCAAGACATGATGGATTGAATGCTTTTTTCTTCTAAAAGTCATATGGTGAGTGGCATTGTAACTAAAATTATGTTAGAATTCCCTGAGAACAAGAGAATGTTGAAGGAGCTAAACAACAATCATGTATATTTGGTTCCTAAGATCCCAAATGTAAGCAAAATCTATGACTACCAACCTATATCACATTATGATGTGATATAGAAGAAAAATGTCAATGTAGTTACCAATAAAATCAAGAAGATTTTGCCTCATATCATCAATCCCAATCGTACTACCTTTGTATATAGAAGGAGCATAGGCAATAATATCTTAATTGCTTACGATCTCTTCAAAAACTACACCATTAAAAGAGAGATTAAAAGTTGCATAAAGAAAATAAAATTTAAAAGATCTTTTGATTCAATAGATTGAGGATTCATGTACAAATTAGAGTCTTCTAGATTCCCTTGTCAACATCAAGTTGATAGGGCAACATATAACAACTCTTTCATATAGTATCATTAGGGAACCTACAAAGAGGTTCAAGGCACTAAGAGAGCTTAGGTAGGTAGATACGCTATCTTTATATGTATTTTATATTTGTATAGAGGTGCTTCACAAACCGTTGAATGAAAAAGTGGCCATAGATAAAAGATGATATTCTCCTACTTTGTGGTGCAGATCTTTACTCTATCAGAGTCTTACTTAATACTATCAACAAGTTCAAGGAAATTTCAAGTCTCACTATTAATCCAAGTAATAGCCAATTTTTTGTATCCAAAATAGATCAAACATTAGTCAAAAAAAATCTTAATATTGAGGCTTCAAATTGCAAACTCCTCCTTTTAAGTACCTTGAAATCCCAATTTCTTCCATGAATTATCCTTTAGAGAATATTATCTTCACTTATCTCCATTCAACAGAGGATTTATCATTTATGCTACTAGAGTGCAACTAATCAAAGATGTGCCTAATAACCTCTATATATATATACTAAAAAAAACTTACAAGGGGTTAAAAGGACCTTAAAAAACTTTCTATGGTTAAGGAGTGCAAAAAAAAAGCAATTGGCAAAGTGAACTGGAGTAATATTTGTACTCTTAAGTAGTAAAGAGTTCTGGGTATTATTCCTATTAAGGTTATACATATAATGTACTTTTAAAAAGGTTTTAAAAATTTCTAATTGATAAGGAGTCTTTACGAGTCAAGTGAATGTATATGCATTTCCTCAAAGGCATCAACATTTAGAGTACAAGAATCAAGTTCAATACTTTATGCTCCTTAAAGCAAATCTTAGGAATGATAGACAAATTGAGCAATGTGATAAGACATCTAGTGGAGAATGAAAATTCTACTTCATTATGGTTTTGATAATTACAACAAGTTGGGTCCCCTTTATAAGTTTCTAAGCTACAATATACTAAAGATAGCTATACTAAATGAAATTAAGTTGGAGAATTTATCGGGAACAATTTGTGACACTATCCATATAGGAAATTCGAAGGATTTTCAAAAATTAGGAATAACTTCCCTGATTACAACTCCAATAATGGCAAGCTTGACAAGATTGTTTGGTTAATACATAGCTTAGAGACATTCATAAATAAATCTTGCATAGAGCAATTCCTCATGAACCACCACACTTTCCTTGGCACTAACTTGTCTAGTTACTTAAAAACTCCCCTAAACCTTCCTTTATAATTACCACGAAAGGATATAATCAAACAACTTTTCTTAAACTTCCTTAAGTTCTTCCTTTGTGATAACAAGTTAATTTTCCACATCTTCTTTAGTTACAATTATTCAAAGGTTATTTGACAAGAATTCCAAGACTTCCTGCACATTTTTTTTATGGAGACTTAAGTTGAAAATATCCCATAGAATGGGCTAGTAAATAAAAATTCCAAAGTAAAAGGCGATCATGCCATCTTTAAGTTAGTACTATGTTGTATTGTCTACATGATATAAACAAAGAGCAACCAAAAAATCTTTAAAACAATAAGCTGCAATCACATATAAAAAAAAAAGAGAAAACAAAATAAAAATAAAGCTAGGGACCTTTGCAAGTTCATGTTCATGTTCAGTTGCATAAAAGAGCTCATTGTAGCAAAAAGCATCAATAACATTAGCAAGGAATCAACTTTAAAATAGAATATCTCAAATAGTTTTTAAAATACAATATCTCAAAAATCTTGTTAACCAAACTTATTTCCTAATTTTGTGCTATAACTAGTGCTGTTGTAATTCTCCTATAGTTGGCGGTCCTTAGTGGGTTTAATACAATATTCAATTTTTAAAAAATAAAGATAAATCAACATATAAAAAATGTAATTGACAAACAATGTATGAAGATCAATAACGAAAACTAACTCGTGGAGTTTAAAACAATATCATCAATCTATCCTTAACGAAAACTAACTCGTGGAGCACAAAGTTGAAGTTGTATGATTTTCAACTTACTTAAAATAGAGCTTTAGTATTACAGAATTAAAACGTTAGGATTATTAATTATACATATAAAGTCAACAGTCTGTAGAAATAAAAGTTCAAATTTTCAACTGAGTGTATTCAAAGCATTTCTTTAAATTACAGGAAACCGTTAGGGATCACATAAATCGTAAACATTTAAAGAAAGGGGTTGGAGCGTAAAAACATGGGGAGAACAACGGAGCTGTCATTTGCACTACTGTCCAGTTCCAGTACAAAGTCTGTCGGGCAGATCAGATTTGCCTGATGTCTCAACTCAATCCCTTTCTCTTTGCACAAAAATTTAGCACGAAGCGCATTTTCCGTGCACCTTCTTCGCGTGCCTTAGTTCAATCTAGTAAAGATGATCTTCTGTTTCACCGCTCTACTAAGTCATTTGTTTTCACTTCTTCTTATTTTGTATCAGAAACTCTAATTGTTTTCCGGTACAGAATTGCCACCGTAGCAGGGCGGAGGAGCTGGGACCCGATTAGAAAAAGGCCAAAGAGCTAAAAGTCCACCAATGAAGACAAGTTGACCAGCTCATTATTGTATTGTTTATAATCATAAACGCAAGTGGTCCGACTTTCCAAGTTGTGGGGTGTGCATGTACATAAATGTAGAGTAGGTCATGATTGATTTGTATAACATTGATCCGTCAGCTATGATGCACATACCAATTGAAGGACACCTGTAGGTAGCTTTAGGTTTCAAAATTAAAAGAAATTTGCCGTGGTCCAACTAGTAGCCAATTTTGAGTAATTACACAAGATGTGGCTAGAGCTTTCACCATTTTCCATTTCTCGGTAATCGGTATCATATGCTTCCTCCTTACTTTTCATAGTTATGCTATGGTAGTGGCAGGACTTCAAACTCTTGCAGTCGCATCTGGTCTGGCTTCAGTGTTAAAAACGTATTTTGTCAGATATTGAATGAGTGAGTGGGATCCACGCGCAAGGTTAATTAATTATTTACGCGTTTTTGAGTTTTGTTCTTTGACCTCCATCATACTTCTACTACCGAATCTGGACGCCTTTTGTTGTTATCCGATGTCCACCCACTTGCTCTCTCTTTTTTGTTCTTCAGTTCCTTCTATTCTGCAAGTTGTTTGAAATTTATCAATTTTGATTTCGTCATTGGATCTCTACTTTTGAGGAATTTTAATTGTTAATTCATATAGTCAATTTGAATCTAGTTTTATATTTGAGTTTATCTGTTATTATTAAAACAATATTGCAATTAAATAAAGCGTTTCTAAACATTGTCAAATTTTGTAAGATATCTCAAAAAAATATTATGAATAAATGATTAAAGTCATTTGATCTCTATTAACTTATGTCACTAACAAAAGTATAATAAAATACATATGCGTGTATTTTTATATAAATAACGATATATAATATTATAAAATAAAAATTATGATATATTTGATAAATTTCTAAATTGATAGCATATTTAACAGAGTTTACTCAACTTATTAACCTAACAGGAAAAGTGATGGCATATTTAACAGAATTTACTCAGCTTATTAACCTAATAGGAAAATAAATTCACTTGATCATTAAATTACAACCCTTTTTATTGTTTGACCTTTGATGGTAATAAAATTAAACGCGTATATATATATATAAAGAAGGGGAAAAAAACAAAAGAAAATGATGCCTTAAATATAAGAAACTATTCAAAGGTACTAGACGACATGACACATGAATTGTAACTTCATGTAAAGTGACACATCATTTTCAGAACTAGCTCGCTAATTGAATATCAACTTAATTCATGTTAAGGAGAAGGGCCAAAGGTCTTCATACTTTGGGAAAGAGTAGTCAACGGTTAGCCTTTCAACACACCAAAGCCTTATGCTTTGACTTTTGCACTTCCTTATCTATAACTAAACTATTCCACTTGATCACCGGTCTAAATTAGCTACTTCTTTTAGATTGATAAATCAACTACTTCTTCAATGGTTAGTTTGTATATAAGTAAATCTAAGAGAAGCTTAGTCTACGTGATATCTTAGGTTTTATACCAAATGCCAAAGGGTGAAGTGTTAATATGTAATAATGACATCATGTTTACATACATAAACACGCATGATTATATAATTAATGGGATTTTAAAAGTTGGTGAGAATCCACAATTGTTATTTCTGCCTAATATTTTTAAATGTTGGTAATAAACTGAAATACTTGAATATTTCTCTTTTACAAGAAAAAAATGTTTAAATGAACGTTGATTAGAATTCACAATTGCTTTCTCTCCCTAGTTTTAAAATGTCGGTATTAATTCAAAGTATGACCATATTAATAACAGAACTCAATCCTAGGAAATTTGAGTCGAACGTGTAACAAGTGACTTAATAGAGTATGCTATACATTAAAAGTTTAATCGAAAAGTTCATAAATCTTAAATGATTATGTCAATATAAAAAAGTCAACTCTTAATTTTTTGGCAAGTCAAGTTTATTTGGTTGAATGTGTTTTCAAGGACAAAATTTACTAATGTGGATTTTTTAATTACTGTTTTATTTGATAATATTTTATGTTTTTCAATTTCATCCTTATTTGTATTAGCGTTCATTAGCTTTATTTTATTTTGTATTAAAAAGATTACAAATTATCGTTATTCATGTTTCGACGTTTCTTAAACTCGTATCCGAATGTTAGCCTTACTTTACGTTTATACGCTGCGTCTAAAACTTGTATTGACTACCTAATATAATACAATCAAGATCAGTATCTCAATAAAAGGTCTAGTCAACTTTTTTTGATAACATATACGTAACAGTTGGGTGCAATTTTGAAGGATGTAAAATTTGGGTGCAATTTTCAAGGATGTAAAATCTTTTTTCTTGAGCCTTTTTAAGCTATATTCTCATTTCACAATGTTGTTTCAAGTTTTTTTTATCACAAGTTAAGTTAGATCAGTCTTGAATTCTTTTTCTATAAATACTAGATTGAAAAATAAATGATATATGATTTCCTCTTCCTTACAATAAAAAGAATATTAAATATTATTGAATAAAATATAGATTAGTTTACATTAAAATTTTAGCCTTATCTAATCTACTCCGAGGATAAACTTAATTTTTCTTTTCGAAAACTACTACAACATATAAGCTTTTTGGCCACGAACTCAAACGTCTAAAAATTAAAAAAATCGTGTTGAAAGATAATTTGTGACAAAAAATAATTGTCATCCTAATGGTCACTAAATTAGAATAACAAAATAATATCTGCAACGTTTTTCTAAAATTGTCGCAGAAAGATTTGGATAGACAATATATTTGTTCGCAAAATATATAACCAACAAAAACTAAAAATGTCGTGCATAGGATTTTACAACAAATATATTTCGTTGATAAATGTTTTTATATACTAAACTGCAGTCATAGTTAATTATTTTTACTGACGATTTTGCTTTTGTAGCAGAACAATTTTAGCTACTAATTATCTGTTGTAGGTCAATATTTTTAGAGACATTCTTGTAAACATAGGTACAAAATCAAGTTAAGTAAAAAATTATTATTTAGTATTACATTAAAAAAACTATAATATTAATTTTTTGTACATCCATAATTATTTTGTGTCTTTTCATATGTCCAACCTTCACCTTCCTTGTAGTGTTTTAGTATTACATAAAAAAATAAAATGTAATATTAATTTTTATATGCATAATTAAAAAATAAAATGTAATATAAATTTTTTTAACCTGCATAATTACTTTATGTCTCTTCAACCGTTTAGCCTTCACCTTCCTTGTAGTGTGTTAACTTATATAATGTGATCATATCATACTCTTGTTATTAGAGTTGAGTTTGACTCTATTATGTGAATTTAAAAAAATTAGAAGATAATATAATTTATTGTATTAAGAAATAGAATAATAAGTTGTAAACATTTCATTTACAAATTCTTGTTTGACGACAACAAATAATTTGGAGTCGGTGTTATGAGGAGTCTTCATTTTTGCTTTGTTCTCTTTGGTTTTCTCACACTGTTCCTAAATTAAGAGAAGTAGTCTTGAAATGTATAAACAAAATTAATGGAAGGAAATATGAAAAAAAATAAAATAAACCTGAAACCTTCGTAGAGACTCAATAATCACACATCTCACTCCAATTTTTTCGATTCATCCATTTTGGAACATGTCTCCTTGTCTCTTCATCGAAAGAGAAAGACTGGTAATATTTATGAAGTCTATATCGACGATCCTTCACCTTTTATTTCAAGACTGAACTAATACAACTTGAAACCTCAGGCTTGTTGATATCAATGATATTGAGCTTCATCTGTGAAAAGCACGTATAAATTAACTTACTATATTTTTAAGTAAAATCGCAATACATATAATCAAATGTATTGAAATATTACCGAAACTTTGTCCAAAGCATTTTGAAGTAAGTTGTCTTCCTTCAATTGCCTGGCAAGTTAAAGGCAAGGGAATTCATTCCTTATAATGGCTCCCAACTCACTGGACAATGAAATATGAACATAACGCATAATCTTAAGTCACACATCAATATTCCACACGAATATAAGGAGATCAATAGTCAAATACTAAACATTCGGCATAAACATAAGTGAAACATTAATATGCATTATAAATGTCATCTTAAATTAACATAAGTAAAACATCAACAACATAAGGAGATTATGAACATAACATTTCAAACAATACAAAAAGTTTATTTACATTCAATCATCATAATCAAGATTTTGAAAATCATCATCATTAAGTACATTATCATTGGATTCTTCATCACTAATATATATCGTCATTGCCATTTAAGTCATCCTGAGTATAGTCTTCTTCTATTTGTAAGATAAGATGAGCATGGACTTCATCTAGTTGAACTATGTTGGAATCGACATCTCTCCTATGAAATAACGATATATCTACATCTTCTACTAGAATGCCTTTGTTATTGAACTTCAATCCAATTTCTTGATAGACTTCATGTGCATCCTCATCTAATTGACCAGTATCCCTTTCACAAAAAATCAAAGATATTCTTTTGTTGAAACTTTTGAATAACCTTCCAATTGCTACTCAATACAGTATCATTGAAGTAGAAAACTTGCTTGACTTGACTTGCAAAGACAAAAGGATCATTATCATACCATGTCTTACTAACATTTATGTTAG
>JANTNU010000005.1:11068440-11083945 GCA_024752395.1 Erythroxylum havanense | reverse complement strand
CAAGCCATCTCAATGTTTAATCCAAACGAAAACATGATAAGGAGGTCGAAAACTTACCGATTGAAGCTTTAAAACCGTCGGAATCGCCGAAATCGCAAACCCTTTCTTCCTCTCTTCTTCCTCCTCTTCGACGGCTTCTTCCTCTCTTTCTTCTTCTTTCTATTCTTTTCCTCTTCCTCTTTCTTTCCTCTATTTCTTAACCTAAGGCATGGGAAAGGACCATATTACCCCTCTTGGCTAAGCCCAAATCCAATTCCACATAAGCAACTTCCCAAAATGCCCTTACTCAAATTTATCCTCTAATTTCCTATTTAACTACATTAAACCTTAATTCCACATTAATACCCCAATTAACTCAAATTAAAGCATAATCACAAAATTATCACAAGTCATGCTTGATGACATCATAAAAAAAAATTCGGGGTCTAACAATAACTTCATTTGGAGTGCTAGTCACTAGTAAGCCAACCTCAAATCTTCAATGGTGCATAAGGACTTAAGATAAGGATCTTTTTTTCCTACCTCTTCTTCTCATGTATGAAAGTGCTAATAAGGTTGACAACTAGTAAGATTGAAAGAGAAAATGACCTTAATTATCACTTCAAGTTTATGAAACTTATAGGTTTCAATCTCACCTGTCAAATGTCCTTTTAATGGTTTCAAAAGTTGTTTGCTAGTTTTACGCTATACTGTAAGTATACGAATCGTATATTGTATTACATCTAATATCAATTCCATAAGAATTGAATATAGTTACCTAAAAATTTGAGTTACAGTTTGTCTAAGCTAACAAGAGATTAAATTAACTAAAAATTAAAGTAAACCAACAAAACTTGATGACTAAACAAGAAAAAGATAACAATAGAATTGAAGTTATTTAATGATAGAAACTTGGGATTATTCTATCATTGTTTTTTTTCCCCTTCTATGTGTGATTTCAACTATGCTTGATTTTAGATATCTAAAGGTTTTAATTACCCTCTCTTGAGATCTAAGTAAGTAATCTCAATTGAAATAAATAAAAGTTAAGTTACAATCTCTCGACTCATCAAAACTACTACTAAGTACTCAATTAGATTTGAAACAATCATAAGGATAATTAAGTCACAATTAAGATATCTCTTCAATTACTTATTAACCTAATATTTGTAAATCTATTAAGGTACCAACTCTCGTTGTGCAAGTTAACACAAATATCTTGATTCAATCTCTCAATTCAAATCAAGTATGAGTATAAAAAAAATCATAAAGGAATAAGATGTGTTGAATTTAATAAGGTAGAAGTTATACAAAACAATTCAAGAATAATAACTTAACATAGATTTAGCAATCCATAATCATGTTTAAAACATAACTATTCAAATTTGGCATACAAGGTAATGAAATAGAAGAACGGAAGAGAATGAAATCAGCTTAAAGCCTTGATCTAAAAAATCTAGAAAGTTAGAGTTAATCTTGATGTTACCACTTGTATATAGCCTTCTTTGTGTTTTTATCCCTTTTTTGGTGTTTGTACTGACTTTGAAATATGCCTCCCTCTTCTGTAAGCTTCATAATATTCTTTTATAGTAAAAACTATGTTTTCTGGAACATACATGATCATTTACACGATCGTGTATCTCAAATCCTCTCTAAATTGCGACTTCACACATTTGTAGAAGCTTACTTGGGCACATACACAATCGTGTATGTCAACATATACAGGTATGTATCTTCACATTAGCAAAAATAGCGTCTTATAAGCTCCACACATTTATAGTGATTTACATTATCCTTATATACAATTGTATATATCAAAAGTTGCTTAAATTATTCCATTTTATGCCTCAATTTCACCTGAATTCTTCTTCTTTTGATTTATGAAGACAATTATAAACTAAAAACAAACTTGAAAGAAAATAAGTACAAAAAAAATCATAAAACTCTAAAATAACAATCAAAACACACTAAATATGAGTATATAAATATAGGTAATTAATCATTTATCAGTAGCCAACACAAATATCCTCAGGTCTATGTAAACTTTTCAAAAGTTGTCAACCTTATCTGTTAACATATACAAGGGCAAATTATTTGTATTTATAAGACACTAAACCTTTGCAAGGGAAGTCTTAAAGATGTCAGGGTTTAAACTGACTCTACTTCCTTTCCTATATCTTGGCATTCTTATTGTTACTTTAAGGCTCACCTTTAAAGATTACTAAAGTTTGTTTGATGCTCTTTATAAGAGAATTAGGTTTTGGTATAATAATTTTTTTTATTTTGCTAACAGATTGTAACTTATCACCTTTGTCTTTAACAACCTACAGGTTTATTAGTGCTCCCATTTATTTCTTCGTCTTAACATCTTTGAAAATTTTATGTGAAAGCAAGATGTTACATTAAGGCCAAAGCAAAATTGATTGAAGTTTGTGTGTCAAAGTATAAAAGTAGGTTGGGGGTCAAAACTATCATAACTATAAATGAATTTATGATAACTAAAGGGGTGATTGGTTCACACAGGGGATTGATAATAGAAATGAGAATGAATATAGTGAGAAATAGGAATGGATATTATCATTATAATTATGATAGTTGGTTAAGAAAAAGGAATGATTACCATTACCGCTGATAATGATTAATTTGTAAAAAAATATTAAGAAATAAAATTTATTATATTTAAATAAATAAATAAATAATAGTTTAATTAATTAATTAAAATATTATAATTAATTAATTACATTATTTGAATTAATGAATCAATTATATTTTAATTAATTATATTGTAACTAATTAATTAATTTTTTAATTAAATATAATGTAATGTTATGTAATTATTTTAATTAATTATATTGCAATTAATTATATTTTTATTAATTAATTATATTTTAATCAATTAATTAATTACAATATTTTAATTAATTAATGAATTATATTTTAATTAATTAACTAATTACAATATTTTAATTAATGAATAATTATATTTTATTCAGTTATATTATTAATTAATTATAATGTAATTAATTAATAAAAATATTTTAATTAATTATATTGTATTTAATTATAGTTTAATTAATTAATTAATTAAAAGAATTTAATGAATGGATGAATTATATTTTAAAGATGGAATCTGCGTTGAGCTTAGCCAAATAGGGGTTTACACTTTACATCGTTGATCTAAGGTGTTAAGGATTGTTGCTTTCTTAATCAGATGTTTTAATTAGCTTTATACCGCTTTGGAGAAGGATATCCCCTTTTATAATAACACTCCCGAAAATAAACCGCGAAGGAGCGCTTAAGTTGGAGATTCAGGAGCCATTGAGATATCTCAAACGCAATAACAATCCGCCTATCCAACTTTGAGACAGGACAACAACTGTAACACCTTCCCCAGACGTTAACCACCTACAGCTGCTACTTCTGCTACATTCATGTCATGTCCGTCTCCGTCAAAACTAAGTTTTACTCTTCCGTTCTACGATACACTTGTAACAATAACAATGGAAATGGTGGCACTTCAACAAAGAACCCACCAGAAGTTCTCATTCAGTTGCCTCTTAGAAGACCAAAACCCAATCACAAAACCCCAATTCTCACTCACCAAGAACCCCCAGTTCTGACCCATCAAACCCAACATATCAAACTTACAGATATTGCTAGAAATTGTGGGACTAAGTTAAAGAACAAGAGCACAAGCTCAGACGTCTTACGGTTGATGGACAGTCTAGGCCTTCCAACCCCACCGGATATGTACGCTTCCCTAATGAAAGAATGCACCCTCTCGCGTGACTCAATCAGAGCCATCGAGTTACACTCTCATTTATCTCGAAGGCGCCACAAGCTAAGCTTGACCATGTTCAAACGTCTCCTACTGATGCACGTGTCCTGTGGTCACTTGGAAACCGCCCGCCAACTGCTTGATGAAATGACTGTTAGGGCAGAGTTCTTCGACTTTGAGTCTTGGGCCATCCTCGTCATTGGTTATTTGGAAAGTGCCCAGTACGAAGAGGCTGTTTCTTTGTTCACCAAATTGATTCACCATTGTGATCATGTATTCCAGTCCCCTCAATGGTTCATAACTTGCATTCGTATGGCATGCATTGACGAGGTGAATAAGGGGAAATTAGAAAGACAAGTTCGAGGGATGCTGGTTAAAATTGGGTGATGGAGTTGGTTGATTACTCTTTCATTGTTCCCTAATCAATGTCTGTGCTGCTGTCTTTGTTGTTAAATTTGTCGATTTTGTGTTATATGTATAGCATCGATTTTGAATATATAGAGACTAGTTTGCAGATACGAATCAATCATTTTTTTTCTGAAGTTAATTTTCAAATCCGAGAACATTATTTAAAACTTGGTATATAGGTAAGAGATTAGGAAATGGGATGTTCAGGAAAAGAGTAGCAGGGGTTGTTCAAAGCTAAATGTATTGAGAGAAGGCTACGGAATCCAATGTCTTGTTGCTTCCAATGAAACATAATTTGGCAAGAAACTGGATACATTTGCCTAAACCCTATTTGTGAAGCAAGTTGTGTATCAGACTAATAGCGAGTTTACAAATTTTGCTTCTTTTGGTAAAGTAAGGAATAGTTGAAGAAATGTAATTAGTAATTTAATTTGTTAGTAGTAGTTTTTCGTTAGTTAGTTTTTTTGTATTTAGGCTTTTGTGTGTATATTCCAACTGTTTGTACATAATGGAATGTAGTCCAGAAGAGCATTTTATCCTGCTCTCAAAACTAGTCTTCGTCTCTTCTCTATTCTCACCGTTTCTTTTTTCCGATCATATTTTGACATGATATCAGAGCCACCGGTGATGATCGATCATTGTTATTGAGCTTTCTTCCTTACTTTGCATTCATTCTTCTATTCTTTGCATTTTCTCCATTTTTTTGAATCCCTATTCGTTCATTCTGCGTTTTCCCAAATATTTGGAACCCTAATTTGTTCATTCTTTGCTTTTCCTTGGTTTAAGTAATTCATGACGATTGATTATCCAGAATCGTCGCAAGCTTCTCTTAACACAGGTGTTAAGATTGATTTTAATCATCCTTTGTATCTTCATCCTTCAGACACTCCTGGCACATTGCTTGTTTCGCATCAACTCACTGGAATTGAGAACTATAGTGTATGAAGTAGGTTTATGCTAATTGCATTGCTGGCAAAGAATAAAATTGGATTTGTTGATAGAACTTGCTCACGAGAAGATTTAGAGTCGGATCTTCATCCGCAGTAGGAGCAACGCTACTGTTCTTTCCTGGATTCTTAATACGGTTTGCAAAGATCTCTCTGCTGGCATTGTCTTTGCATCGAGTGCTGCTATTGTTTGGAAAGATCTGAAGGAAAGGTATGATAAGGTGGACGGGTCTCGTATTTTCTTTCTTCATCGTGAAATAGTATCACATTCTCAAGGTACTGCTTCAGTCTTTACTTATTTCACCAGATTGCGTCTCCTCTGGGATGAATACGATGCTTTGGTTCCATTTGCCTCTTGTGATTGTGTCATGTCTCGCAAGAATTCTCAGAATCTTTTGCAGCAGCGTTTGTTTCAATTTCTTATGAGTCTTAATGAGACTTACTCAGCTATGTGAAGTCAAGTGCTTCTCATGCAGCCTTTGCCTTCAGTAAATCAGGCATATTTGATGCTTCTTCAGGATGAAGCTCAACGCCAGCAATCATCCTTGGTTACATTGAATGAACCTACTGCTATTTATTCCTCTAATACTCGCAGAAGGTTTCAGGGAACTTGTGATCACTGTGGGATTAAAGGGCACAAGAGGGAGTGCTGTTACAAGCTCATTGGTTTTCCTTCAGATTTTAAGTTTACTAAAAAGAGGGCTAATAATGTTACTTGCTCAAGAGATGATGATGATAATTCAGATGCTAAGTTAGTAGTTCACTCGGTTGCTCCTCCATCTTTTGCTGCTCCGGTTTTTACTCCAGAGCAATATCAACAACTCCTGAATCTTTTAAGCAAGGAATCTTCTGCTCCGATCCCTACTGTTGCACACATGGCACGTATGACTTCATCATATCGGTCTAGCTCCATTGAATGGATACTAGATACTGGTGCTTCAAATCATATGACTTTTAACTTTCATTGCTTGCATTCTACTGTTGCTTATGCTTCTAAATATGATTGTGTTCAATTGCCAAATGGTAATTCTACTACTGTTACACACTTAGGCTCACATTCCCTTTTACCTGTTCACACTATCACCAATGTTCTTTATGTACCCGACTTCAACTTTAATCTCATTTTTGTTTCAAAGTTGAACAGAGACCTCAACTGTCTTGTCATTTTTTATCCCAAATTTTGTATCCTACAGGACCTTTGCAGTGGACTGATACTGGGGATTGGTAAAGAGAGAGTTGGTCTTTACATTTTACAACCATTATCATGTCAACCAAAGCCTCTGTCTTGTGTTGTTGATGTTAGTATATCTTGTACTGGTATTTCTTCTTGTTTGTTTGTCAATAATGTAAAAACTCAATCTTGTACATGGCATGCCAGACTTGGCCATTCTTCTGTTTTTGTTATGAATAAAATTCCATATTTGAATTTCAATTTGCACAATTGTGATGATATTCATTCTTGACATATCTTTCCATTGGCTAAACAACCTAGACTTCCTTTTCCTTTAAGTACTAACCGAGCAACTAAACCTTTTTCCCTCATATACATTGATCTTTGGGGACCTTATCGGATCTCCACACATAGTGGCCACCGTTATTTTCTCACCATTGTTGATGATTTTTCCCGTATGACTTGGATTTATCTCCTTAAACTCAAAAGTGGTGCCATTTTAACCTTACAAAGTTTCTTTACCTTGTTCAAAACTCAATTTTCTGGTATTATTCAAATTGTCCGAAGTGACAATGGCACTGAATTTTTCAATGAAGTCGGTCAAACCTTGTTCACATCTCTTAGTATTATTCATCAAAGTTCTTGTACTCATACTCCTCAACAAAATGGAATCGCTGAGAGAAAACATCGACATCTTTTAGAGGTTGCCAGAGTCATTAAATTTCATTCCAACATGCCTTCTAAATTTTGGAGAGAGTGTATTTCCACGGCCTGTTACATCATTAATCGTTTACCTACCTCTGTCCTCAAATGGATATCACCTTATGAAGCCTTATATCTTAAACCACCAACTTTTGATCATTTTAAAGTCTTTGGTTGTCTTTGTTATGCTAGTGTCACTTCCTATGTTGATAAATTTTCACCTAAAGCTATTCCTTCAGTTTTATGGGTTATTCTACTATACAAAAGGGTTATATCCTTTTCAACCTTTCCAGCAAACAATTTTTTGTCAACAGGGATGTAGTCTTCCATGAAACTATTTTCCCATTCAAATTTACCTCCAATCCTTCTCCTTTATTTCCTGTTCCTGACTTTATTTCTATTCTTGATCCGGATTTCTTACAGATTGTACCTCCACCACCTCACCATCCTTTAGCTGAATCACATTCTCCACAATCTATTCCTGAGCCACCAGCTTTAATTCCAACTCCACCTGCATCCTCTATTTCTTCTCCTCCATTTGGTCCACCTGCACCTTTACGACAATCCACCCGACCATCTAGACCTCCAGGATGGTTACAAAACTTTATTTGTTCCCATACACCTTCCTCCTCTTCCTCCCTTGCTATCACAACTCCGTATCCCCTTCACGATACACTTTCTTATTCCCACTTTCCTCCACGTACAGTGTTTTTTGCAAACTCAATTTCTAGCATTGTAGAGCCAACTACTTACCATGAGGCAATTTTAGACAAGCCTTGGGTAGACGCTATGCAACAGGAAATTCAAGCTTTAGAAGCTAATGTCACTTGGAAGGTGGTTCCCCTCTCACCTGGTAAGCACCCTATTGGCTGCAAATGGGTATATCGAGTTAAGTATAACTCCAATGGCACAGTTGAACGGTTTAAGGCACGGTTGGTTGCCAAAGGTTACAACCAGACAGAAGGGGTTGACTTTCAGGAGAATTTTTCTCATGTGGCCAAAATGGTCACTGTTTGGACTATTATTGCTCTTGCTGCTGTGCATAATTGGCCTTTGTATCAGATGGATGTGTATAATGCTTTTTTGCAAGGTGATTTGATAGAGGAGGTTTACATGACACTTCCTGAGGGATTTGGCGACCAGGGGGAGAACATGGTACGTAGGTTGCTCAAATCTTTATATGGCTTGAAGCAAGCCTCTAGACAGTGGAATTTGAAGTTATGTGATGCTTTAGTTGCCAATGGATATGTTCAAAGTAAACATGATTATTCATTGTTTACAAAAAAGAAAGGAAGTGATATTGTTATTCTTCTAATCTATGTGGATGATTTGTTGATAACTGGAAGTAATTTTGTAATGATAAAAGACTTGAAATAGATTTTGCATAAGAATTTCAAAATGAAGGATCTGGGAGATTTGAAGTTCTTTCTTGGTATTGAAGTGCTTCGATCCAAGTTTGGAATTATTTTGAATCAAAGAAAATATGCTCTTGAGTTAATTAAAGATGCAGGTCTAGGAGGAGCAAAAACTGCATTCACACCTTTGGAGCATAATCAGAAATTGACTTCTGTTGAGTATGATAAAGGCACAGAGTTGAAACTTGTTGATGAAGAAATGAAAGATGTAGCCTTGTATCAAAGGTTGATAGGGAGACTCTTGTATTTAACTCACACAAGGCCAGATATAGCTTATAGAGTACAACACTTGAGTCAGTTCATGCAGAAACCAAAACATTCACATTATGAGGCAGCTTTGAGAATTGTGCGATATGTTAAGAAATGTCCAGGGCAAGGAATTTTCTTATTCGCCAATGGACATTTGGAATTGTCTGCTTACTATGATTCTGAATGGGCCTCTTGTCCCATGACTAGAAAGTTTATTACAGGATTCTTTGTAAAATTGGGAGATTCATTGATTTCATGGAAGTCAAAGAAGCAGAGCACGATTTCTCGATCTTCAACAGAAACTGAGTATAGGAGCATGACCATTACTATTGCTGAGTTGGTGTGGTTATCAGGATTGCTTGAAGAATTGGGAATTAACAGTGAACAACCGGTTGTGTTATATTGTGATAGCCAAGCTGCCTTGCAGATTGCAGCAAATTCTGTATGTCATGAAAGAACGAAACACATCGAAATAGATTGTCACTTTGTACGTGAGAAAATTCAGTGTGGATTAATTCAGACTCAGCATGTTTCTACAAATGAGCAGATTGCAGATTTATTTACCAAAGGATTGGGAGTGCAACAACATGAGTATCTCTCAAGTTGGGTGTTAAAAATGTATATGAACCCCCAATTTGAGGGGGAGTGAAGAAATGTAATTAGTAATTTAATTTGTTTGTGGCAGTTTTTCATTAGTTAGTTTTTTGTATTTGGGCTTTTGTGTATATAGTCCAACTATTTGTACATAATGGAATGTAGTCCAGAAGAGCATTTTATCCTGCTCCCAAAACTAGTCTTCGTCTCTTCTCTATTCTCACTGTTTCTCATTTCCGATCATATTTTGACAATAGTATTGAACAAAAATAAGAAAAGGTACACCGTATGACAAGATACAAAGTTGGAATATAGGTCAAAAGATATATAGGCTAGGAGCCATCGAAGTAGATTATATACAACGATTAACACCCCTTACATTCAGTGCATCAAACTAGTTGGGAACACAAATACAGAAGCGATAAGTTGTTTGTTAGCTGCTCTTGTCTATTAGCCAAGCTCAGGAGCTGACAGGCTCCACCTATTAGCCATGTTTGCCACGGATCTGTTTGTGTGGACCCCTAATGTATATTAGCTCCCTCATTCATTGAGCTGACTATCTGATCCATTCATCCTTATTCATGCTTTGCTCCTTAAATAGCACTTGATTCATATAATGTCAAATGGAATATATCGTGCAACTGATAACCAGGTTGAACAACTTTACGTCACCTGTCTTATCATTGTATAACTTAGAGAACCATAGCACTATTTCACCCCAATCAGATTCTGGAAAGTAGAAGTTACATAATTGTTGGAATGTCGTCCAAAGTCTCTGAGTAGTGTTGCAATTAAAAAGTAAAAGATTTGATTTTTTTGATTATGCTTGCAGAGGGCGCATGTTGGATCAATGTCACTCATAAACTTAACAAGCTTGTCCTTGGTCCTCAATCCATTCTTAATAGCCACCCAAAGTATGAAAGACGCTTTGGGGAGCCTAGTAGAATCTTAAACCATCTTAGACCACGAGACCTGGGGTTTATTGATCTTATATAAGTATAGAAAGACTATTTGTAAAGCAATTGGATGAGTCAGGTATCCAAATTAATCTATCTTCCTGATCCAATGATAGCTTGTCTAATAGCAAATTTCCTTTAATCCTTTTGAATCCTCTGCATCTACTAATCCACTCACCGTTCTCCACAAACTTATTGACTCTTGCTTACATTAGTACATCATAGAGTAACTAATTGCTCTAACCGAATTCTGGCAACAGTTGAAAAATTCCTTTGATATCCCTATACAATTATTTGGTTGATGTATCATAGTCCACCAAATAGCCAGGTGTTGTCTTCTTCCTTACGGGTCTGCCCAATCCAGGTGTTGTTGTATCATTACCCAACCCCCTTCAGAAACCACCTTGTCCTCAAGGTGAAAAGTATTTGTAAGTTCTTTGGTTAGAAATTATAATTATATTAGTTAATACAATATTATTTAATGTTTTTTAATTTTTGTTTTTCATAAAACAAAGTGAAAAGGAGCTACATGGACAAGATTGTGTTAGGATCACACTCTACAAATTGATATATTATAAGGAAGGTGAAGTTTAGACTCCTGAAGAAGCGTTGTATAATTATGTAAGTCTAAACATTTGTTTAATTTTTATGGCTATTAATTTTTGAATTAAATATTGATGTTTTTAAAATTTTTGAATAAGAGGCAGGAATTGTTGCAGAGCTCCTTGTCTGACAGAAATGCACCAAATGTAGATTACATTTACAATAACGTCTTTGGTATGAGATCATGTTACATCAAAAGTCTTGGGCACGACCCTAAGCTCATAGGACATCCTCATCACGACCAATATATGTAATGATGCTTTAAGAGGAGAATCTGTCACTTCCTCGTCACGACCAATATATGTAATGATGCTTTAAGAGGAGAATCTGTCACTTAAGACTTCGTCACAACATACTGACAAAAGTTAGATCGTACTGAACAAAAGTTGTTCAAGCTTGAAAAGATGGTCAAACAAATTCTAAGGTCAAATTATGAAAATAGTAATGACGATGAAAACGACCCTTAGTTTGTACATAAGCTTTTTTGTAATTAACATTTAATAACATTTATTTTTATATAAACTATTGTTTATTTTAATTTTCATTTAATTAATTATAAATCAAAATATCTAAATATCACAAACAATATGATGGATTAAAAATCGTAAAAATAATCATAATTTAATATCCATTTTTTTAATACAAATGTTTACTAAAAAATCAAAACTCTTCACCAAAAATTTGTAGCAACGTTATTGAAAATGTCACGAATAATTTTTTAAAAAATTAAATAAAAATTGTAGCTAAAAAGACTTTCCGATAATTCCAAAATGGTTACCAAAGGTTTTAGATGTGTTGTCTAATCATTGCAAATAACATTGAGCTACGATTTGAGAATCGTCACACATAAACCATCAAAATCGCCACAAATAATCGTACCTACGTTTTAAAATACATCATTAAAAATATTTTACTAGGTAAAAATTATCGTCGCAATATATTATTAGCTATAAGTAATTAACATAGCTAATAAATTAACTTTTATCCATGAATAATAGCCATCACGAATAGTCTTTCGCGACGATTGGTTTTAACCATGCCCATCTCTTTTGGCGATGTACCATAAGTCGGAGTGAAAAATAATAACAATGTTTTGAAAACATCGCTGATAATATTGTTCTACCTAGATTTTACGACGAAATGTTTGATGATTTTTTTTGTCGCTATACCATCGAAAATATTTGTCACTAAATGTCCTTTCTGTTGAAGCAGAGCATACTTTGATAAGTTAATAAATAAATTTAATTAAAATTTAAACCTAATAGTATAACAAAAAAATAAAATAATGAAGCTAAACAAGTTTTTATTTTAAATTTTATTGCAATCATCGAACTATAACATCGTATAAAGCGGTGTATAAACGAGAATAAGACCCTAAAACCCGTAGCATCGATTGATGATTTTATCGTAAACATTCTCCCTACTGCGTAATATTAAGCTTCTATTAAAATGTTGTTGTGTTACTTTGGAATTAATATATTTTGTTGCAGGGAAATTTAATGCGGCCCGTTAGCTGTGGTCGGCTACAACTTGTAGTACGGACCCGCTGTTCATGAATGGATATGACCAACGAATCACAAGTTTAATTAAACATCAAATTCGACAACACAAATTTAAAATGCAAGCCACAACATGATTTCCGCACGATCATGGTATCTCATGTTCCTTTACCTTGTAGAAGCTACCTTTGCTCAGTAACGATTAAGGAAGGTAATATTATTGGATATCCATTTATTATTTAATAAGTTGTATAGAAGGTACTTTGCTGTGCAGTTTTTATGATTCTCCGTTCTGAACTAAATTACATGAACATGGAGATATTACAGTACCTAACGTTTGAACTTTCCATTTTCTTGTCAGTAATCAAGACTCATTGACTGCTAAGTGAAAACATGAACTAACTACGTGGACTGGAGTATAGTTGCAGCATCTTTAGATCAGTGAAAAGAAGGATGGTTTTGGTAATTCTTGATTGGCAGACTAAATCAGCTTTCAAGATTAGCAGTTAGGATCAGAGTTGCTTATGTTTCCGTAGGATCAATCTAGTAGAACCAAAAAGGATTATGCATGACAAGGTTGTAATGGTACTTGAAGGCTTTACAAGCTTCAGTTCTCATCCCTACCAATAACACGAGAGTACGTTTAGATCAAGGAACTGTCTTATCTGCATTGCGTCTAGCGATATTGATAACTGTCAGCAGGCACGGACTGTAAGTTCAAGAGAGGTATAAAACTTCAACTTCAACTTTATTTGTCAACATGGAAATTATTGCATACAAGAATTCCAGCCAACCCTGTTCCTAACTTCAAAAAAATAATTGAAAAAAACAAAAGAAAGCATTCAAACACGAACAGGGACTTGTGATATGGCTAGCTTAGATATTCACTTGTACCCCCGTGTCGTATGTCACTCCAGGTTGCCAGTCAGAGGGTATTGTGTTAACAGGAACAACCCATTTCTCATCATCTCCATTTTCGTCACTGAATAGCATCCTCAATGACAAGGCCCCTCTTGGTGGGGAGGTAGTTGTCCATACTGCTCCATAGCTTCTATCCAAGAGCTTGCATACAAAATTTTGAGTCTGCATGCATAGATATGTAGCAGAAGATAAATATCTTTTAATTTCCCTTTATTTTTATTGAAAAAAGGAATGATGACGCAGTTGAAAGGAGCTAATATGGTAAATACCTCACATAGTTGAACAGCAGTGATGTCTCTTTTCCCTTGCTGATACCATAAAACAAAAGCCAAATAATGAGGGTAATTGCTGTTCTCTTCAATCTTTATTGTTATGTTTTTGTCAGGATAGCTGCATGATACACTGTACGCAAGTAAAGAAAGGGGTGAATGAGCCCACAAAGCTAGAAGAAATATGGAAGAGTTTACGTCATGTAGGTCAAAACGTGGAACTACTAATATATTCCTATCTGTTTTTACAACAGCTCCACCCCAACCTCCCTCACCCACTCCTTTTTATCTAATTCCATGGGAGAGAGATTCTTTTTGATGTTCTTTTTCTTTGGGCCTATGAATGTCAAGATGCTCTGGCCTTGCATGCCCAAGACTATTTGGATGTTTTCATTGCATCACTTGGTTGATGTTGACAAACGGAACGAGATATGAAAAAGAAATTACCGTCTATATTCAATATCCACAACTCCAGAGGCTAACAGCGACGCAGCTGCATCTTTGGTTTGAGCCATTCTGGCAAATGCTCGACTGCTTAGGATAAAGTCCGTGTTAGGGCCTGACCCTTGATCAGTTATGACAACTGTTACTCCTTTGTCTGTGCAATAGTAACTATTGGTGCACCTGACCTGGTTGGATGGAAAATAGATACATCAAATACATAATCATGGATGTTGCACTGTGGCTATGCATGTCGCAGTATATATGATGACTCAAATTATTTCTGGTCTCAAAGATTTTGAAGCTTTTCGATGATATAAACCTGGTAGCAAGCACCGCAGCCGATTCCACTTCGATAGAGTTCAGATGCAGCTGAAACATCTCCACCGTTTATTGTTGCTCCAAAAGTACCAAACCCACATGCACCCCCTGCAATTCATGAGACATGAACAATAAATAAGAGTTGCGTTCCTAGAGAGAACAATTATCACCGTTCTTGTCACTGTAATTAGCTAGATTTTCTTACTATCTGTTCCGTTTTGATCTGAATTTGGGTAGTAAGCTGCTCGAGAATGAATGAAACAGTCGCTACATGTTGCGGCCTTTGCGAAGTTATGCAGATAAATGAGAGTAGCAAGAAGGATAAGGAGAGTCTCGAAAGAGGAAGCCATTAATAGGATAAGAAGAGCAAAGTTGATCAAAGTTAAGGAGACTAGCTAGGAGGTCGGGGTGGGGGTGGGGGTGGTGCATAGGTGAACAAGATTCGTAGTATTTATAGCCAAAAATGTAGACATTGTCTCTAATTTGGTAAACCTTGCCAAGTTTGACATTCTGACAAAAGTAGTTATCTTGTGGAGTAAGTGGAATTATGTTAGAATATAGTTTCCAAGCTACCTTTCTTAGACTTGGAAAAATTACCGTTTATACACACAAACGGTAATTAAAGAACACCACTCTGACCTTCCAAATTTTATATTGCTTTTCCTATCGTTGCTGAAGATTAAACAATCCAAAAAGTCTCTGTCGAAACCGCATTCTTGTATGAACTATTGTAGCTAGTTGTTGGGTCAAATTCAAAACCTTACTGTTAATTACCAACTTACATCCTATTTTGTTGACGGATTTCTCTCGAATGAATTCGGGAAAAGCATTTGCTTCAGAACTTTCAAGGATTTATCCATGTCCAAAAGCTTTGAGATATGCATAGAATTAAGGTGGCGAAGGCACGTAAGGTATGAAGAAGAATACGCACGAGTTAGTTATTGTAGCACGAGGACTGACAAGAGATAAAGTCGAGGGATTGGTCAGAGGTATGACAAGTTGAATTAATGTTCAAATATTCTGACAATTTGGCTCGAGAGAGGTGTACTTGGAAGTTAGGCTTATATCCACTGAGAAGGTCGCGTATCTTGATATTCCCCTTGGTTATAAATGATAATACGTGCTAAGATATCACATAGTCCTTCTTTTACAAGAAATCTGAACATATATTAATTAGGACTTGACGAATCTTAATGGAGAAAAGGTTGACAGTACTCTGCGGCTAACTTTGCTATAAAACTCGAATACTCCA
>JANTNU010000005.1:11018647-11028993 GCA_024752395.1 Erythroxylum havanense | reverse complement strand
CCTTCTATTTATGCCTTATGTCTTTTATACTTAAGTGTCTTGCCAACAGTACCTTTGAACATTCTAACATAACATTTTCTTCCAGAAAATGTCCCCCATTGTCTTAAGTTTCTAATGACACCAAAATTATTCAATTCGGGTCAGTGATTCGAAATATACACTTCAAACATTTTTGGACTGCTCTTGTCCAAATCAGTATACCAGGCACAACTTCTATCTAGAATTTAAACATCATAGAGACTGGATTAGATTCCGATTTCTTCATACCATTTGTAGCTCCATGTCTCTAGTTTACCACAAATTAGAAATAATCTCATTTGGAGCTCTACCGATCCAGAAATCATCAAAATACTGAAGTATATTCGGTGGAATAACACCAGTTCCTATTATTTAAGAGCACACCCACTGTACCAGTCTCACGTGTTTCACTCAATCTTTCTCACGTAATTTCAGATGGCTATGATTTTTTGCAGAGATGTAGAGAAATTTCTTACAAATCTAATGGTTTAAGAATCAAGTCATTTGGGTGTCTAGAGAAGAAGTTATGGCCAAAAGAATCAAACATGTTTTTGTCCTCAATCATACTGAACCCATTTCGGGGAAACAACCATAACTTTCTCTAGAAATTTCTGTTTAAGTTGCCTTCAGATGGCTCAAAAGAGGACTTCAAGATCTACAACTTTCATGAAGACCACAAAGACAGATTTTATCGTCTGAAGAGTAAAAAATGAAACAGAAGATAGGCTAGGCAAAAACACAAAAGAAGCAAAACATAGAAGAAAATGACGTCATCACATAAGAAACGAAAAGGCAGAAGAAACAAAACACAGAAGAAGATGACGTCATCACAGAAGAAGCAAAACATAGAAGAAGATGACATCATCATAGAAGAAACACAAAAGAAGATGACGTCATCACAGAAGAAGCAAAAAGGCAGAAGATACATCTATACTCTTGAACATCTTCCCTTACAAAGACCATACCTTTCGACTCCAATGTCCAAAATTCACATACTATATACCGTTAGAAAAATGAAAGAAAGATCTATAACTTTTATGAAGACCATAAAGATAGATTTTATTGTCTAAAGGATCAAAAATGGGATAGAAGATAGGTCAGGTAAAAACACAGAAGAAGCAAAACATAGAAGAAGATAATGTCATCACAGAAGAAACGAAAAGTCAGAAGAAGCAAAACACAGAAGAAGATGACATCATCACAGAAAAAGTAAAACACAGAAGAAGATGACGTCATCATAGAAGAAATACAGAAGAAGATGACATCATCACAGAAGAAACAAAAAGGCAGAAGAATCAGAAAAATTGCTATAACTTTCCCTATAGATATCATATTATAGTGTTCTTTATATGGTTCGAAAGAGGGCTTCAAGATCTACAACTTTTATGAAGACCTCAAATATAAATTCTGTCTTCTGGAGGGCCAAAAGTGGAACAAAAGATAAATATAGACGAAGCTAATGGAAAAACAAATTAATGGAAAAAAGACAGAAGAATCGGGAAAATTGCTATAACTTTCCCTACAGATATCAGATTAGGAGGTTCTTTATATGGTTCGAAAGAAGACTTCAAGCTACAACTTTCATGAGACCTTGAAGACAAATTCTATCTTCTGAAGAGTCAAAAATATAACAGAAGATAAGCCAGACGAAAAGGTAGAAGAAGCAAAACATAGAAGAAGCTGACGTCATCACAAAAGAAGCAAAACACAGAAGAAGCAAAATACAAAAGAAGATGACGTCATCATAGAAGAAGCAAAACGTAGAAGAAGATGACGTCATCACAGAAAAAGTAAAGAGGCAGAAGATACATCTTTACTCTTGAACATCTTCCCTTATAAGGACCATAACTTTCGAATTCAATATCCAAAATTCATATACTATATACCGCTGGAAAGCTAATGAAAAGCCTACAACTTTTCAGAAGACACATTTGCCTAAATCATCTTAGATTAATCCAGAATTTCCCCTTAATACAAAACATGAATTTTTACGTTCATCCAATGCACTGCACCCAGTTCTCAACTTCATAATAATCTTTGAGATTTTTAAAGATAGAATTGGAATTCAATGTCTTCATAAGAAATGTATACATATGTTTCTAGTTTAATCCAAACAAAGAATTGTCTCATTTGGATAACTAGAGAAAAATTTATGGCTAACAGACCGAAGTATACTTAGTGAACATTTTCCAGATCACTACCAATTTTGTTTCCAACTCTTTCCTTATCACCACTCATACCTAGATCGCTCTTCCTACTCCCTCAACTTCTCACTTTTAATAAAATCACATTTAACATCAATTATACAGGAAGTTGTCAATGAATGCATGTACCACTTTTTTATGTGCAAAGATTCAATATTTATGTGCATATATGCTAACATTATGCATTTCCTTAATCTCTTTTTGAGATCACATGTACTGAAATTTCGGGTCCTAACCTTTAGTATCGGAACGGGATGTTACACTTTTAACCAAATAAAGGTTTTGAATTGATCCATTATTTCTGATTTACTAAAATATGATACTTGGATTGAAATCTTCTAATTTGCATTTTAATAAGTATTGAAACCAATATATCATAAACTAACTAACATATAAATTCTATTGTTGAGAAATTTTAGCTTTTGTTGTCTGTTACGCAAAGGATAGGGAGTTTTGATTAAAAAAAATATACTACTGTCACAATAAGAACTTCAAAATAGATCCTCCACTAATCACTTGACTAGATAAGTAAACTGGAGTCCCACGAAGCTTCTTAATTTCTTTGACTAGCCATTGAAGCAGTTATTTTTTGGATCAAATCTTGAAGCTTCCCCAAGCATCTGTTTAATAGAAAATTAAAAATAATTAAACACAACTATAGAAGAAAACAAAGGAAAAGACATGCCATATCAAATTAATCAATATTATACAACTAGTAAAGAGAAAAAAGACCATACTTCACCATCCACTATTTACATATGCACAAAGGTGTCATAAGAAAAGGAACCAACAAAACTTAATCATTCAGTAAACAAGCACACAAACACTTTGAACCAAGTTTTACCAATAACTGTGTAAAATAAGAATCTAATTGCACTTCTATACAATCCATATCTTAAAAAGAATATGAAAAATTCGTTTTCAAACGTAATTTCAAGCAAACTTTGCATTATATTAGAGAAAAGGAGAAGACCAAATATAACAACAATTATAGCCAACAATTATAATTTTTTTATTATAGATAATTAACTTTAATAATGTTCTAAATATTACGTATAGAAGAATAATTTATGCTTTGTATACATTCACAATAACTAATTATATAAATCCTTATGATATTAATAGTCAGTAATTATTTCTTTTATGGAAGAGAAGTGACATGTAACGAAATAAGAGTGAAAACTTATTAAAAAATTTGCATTTAAACTCTAAAAAAATTAAAGTCTTCCTAACTAATACATTCAATCTAACAAACACCCATTCTTAGGTCCAAAACTACCAACAAAGAATTCATAAGACTTGCGAGCCCACTAAGCATTGAAGGAAATAAGAAAAGAACTAACCAATATATAAGGTCCAAAAGGGGAAAAGGAAAAAAGATAGACTAGTAGATCTACTAGACTATTATGAAATTACTCAACTTTATGAGCCAAATTAAACAAAATAGAAAACTAAAATTTGCTGATTATTTGTGTGTCTATCACATATAGGTATACAGAGCACAACCTATCAGGAGATGGCTAGAGAAGAAGGTGGTTACAGAGTCATCAAAAGTGATTGTAAGACAAGGCAATGATAAGCAGGATATGGTGTATAGCATGGAAAAGAATGGTAGGCTTATAAATGCAACTACTGGGTAAATGGTTGATGTTCTAATTTAAATCACAATGGCCCAATAAATGATGCAACATAAGCAATGAAAAAGATAAAAGTTGAGTATATACCTAATGATGATAAAGATGAAATGGTTGAATAAGTTCTTTTTTTTATTAAAATAGGTCAAGCAAAGAGTGGGCCCTCTTTAGATATGAGATAAATAATCCTTTTTTTACAATGCAATTTTAGATAATCTAAAAGAGACGTTATATTTGGTAATATTTAATGAATGCAAGATTAGAGTTCATGCCTTTCATGCTTTCTTCCTAATGATTTTATAGTTGATGTTTCAATCTAGACAAATGTTGAGGTTTTATTGAATGACCATTAATAGCCATTAACACATACCCTTACAACTATATGTTTATATGTCCTATTACTTTAGATTAAATCCTCTATTAGATAATATTGTTTTTATCTATATCAACCTCCCTTTTCTTTGACATCATTTTAGAAATCCTCATTCTTTTAGTTGTAAGAATGATTCACTCAATAATTTTTTCCACAAGGTTTCAACATAACGTTGTTGTAATTTGTATAAAATTTGCCATGAAACATCAAATTTATCATTAAGTGACCATTAGAACAAAACTTATCCCATTTTTTATTCTGATGCTTAACTGCATGCCTTTCATAGTTAGTCACTAAATGTTTCAAAACATATTAAGCTACTCCAAGATGGTGGGGTTGAATCATCATACCTCAACTACATATTTCTTAATTTTGAAAAGTGTCATGAATCTTAGAATCCTAGGGAAGTTCAAGATGGTAAGAAACTTTACATACCTACTATAGAACCCTAAATGACACTAAAAAATAATATAATTTATGGTTTATTCTCTATTGCTCATTATTATATTGATAAAGTTGACGCTTAACACCAACCCATTCATTCATTATAAACTCTAATTTGGAACTTTACTTCTTTACAATTGCTCATCCTATTCTAAATACATCAAATGTGAGCTTGAAAAATTGACGAGCTCCCTCCTAGTTCTTTTAAGTATAATCCACCATCAAAAGTTTAGAATCATTCACCAATATGGAACATGTATAAGAGGGACAAATCTATACAAGCTTCATCGTCCACTATTAATATGCCTTTATAACAAAGTAAATTATTACACCAAGTGTAAGTTGAATTCTACAACTCTCTTTATTATATTTCTGTGTCAAAAACTATAAAGTTACATTTGTGTCTCACCTCTTACTAATTTCTTACAACAAAAAGTTATGAATTTGAGAAACCATCAGAGCATACAATTTCCCACTATCTATATTTGATAATCCATCAACTACAGTGTTATCCATTCCTTTCTTATATCAAATTTCAAAACCAAAACTAGGAAACTTAAGCAACCGAGTTTGTTAGAAATGAGTAGTGATCTCCTACTCAAGCAAATAGTTTATGCTTTTGTAGCCGGTCTATATCATTAATCTCCTACCATTTGCATAATGAGACTAGTGTTTGATGGATACCACCAAGGCTATAATTCCTTCTTATAAGTTGACATATGCTTATACCTTTTAGATAAAGCTTTGCTAACATAGCCATTATGGTGATCCTCTTGCATCAAAACTGTGCTTAGTCCACTCTCACTTGCATTAATTCCCATTATAAATAACTTATCAAAATTAGACAAAGCCAACATTTAAAAGTGTTTTTCTTTAACAATGTTAAGGGCTTACTCAATTTTCCATATCTCTTAATAAACCATTTATAATATCCTATCAGTCTTGAAAATTTCCTAAGTTGCTTTAAATTCACTAAAATTTGTCAACTCTGCACTATAGACATTTTTTTAAGATATGTTGGAACCCTATTTTATATGAATTGGCCTAATTACTCTATGCTTTTAGCACCAAAAGAGCATTTGAATTTCTTCACAAATAGATATTGGTTTCTCAATTTTGTAAGACTTAATGAAGGTGTTTCACATTTTATTATAGCAAACACTTATAAACCATAATCTTATAAAAAATGCTAGCTCAAACTTACCCAAATAGTATTTACAAATCAAATTCATTAGGTTTTGAAAGGTAGAAGGAGCATTGATTAAACTAAAAGACAACCAAAAACTCATAATGCATTTTTATGAGTCTTTGAAGATAGTTTTCTGAGTATCTCCATCAAACATTTGAATTTAGTGATAACTAATCTCATGTCCAATTTAGAAAAGAAATTAGCGCCTCTTAACCCATCCAGTAGCTCCTCTATCAAGGGAATTGAGAATTTGTTGTTCATAGTGCACCTATCTTCCTCCATATTCCGATTAACTAGAGTATCATTTTGAAATAAAGAGTAGAGAGAGAGAGTAATAAAAAGTCAAATCAAGTCAAAAGTTAGTAACATCTCTTGCATCAATAATTAGTGTGGTCATTATCACTCACCCTACAAACTATTTACACATGTTTTATTAGTTCAATATAATTTTTCTATCAAATGAAATCATTTTTATCTATATCAGCCTCTCCCCTTCTTCAACATTGTCTTAGTACTCCTTAACTTCTAGCTATATTATTCTGACACCAGATCAATTGTACCACAGGTCAACCTTTTGAAGGATGCCAATGTTATTCATATAGAAAATGGTGTGGAATTGGTGAATAATGTAGGAATTTAGTCTTACTCCTTGACTAGAGCATAAATAATTAATGGCTCCAATTTTACCATTAACATGTTAGTGAGATGCAAAATTTTAAGTGATTTGGAATTAAGAAAAGCAATTTAGATTAACGGGGTTAAGGTTTTTTTAATACTTTTTATGTATTTGCTAGAATTATTAAAAATAAGAAAAATATTTAGTATTTCATAATTCTTTTGAAATGTTATCTGATTAAAAAAAGTTACGTGGACTTGATAAGGAATTTAGTATGTCTAAATTTCCTATATGTAAGATGAAGTGACTTTTCAAATAATGAAAGATGAACAAAATATAATAAAATTAGAATTTAAGGTGCAATAGATACTATTTTGATAATAATTAACATAATATTACAAAAAAAAATCATGAGTTAAATTATATATTTTTAAAAATTATCATTTAACAAAATTTTAGAGTAGAGAAAATAATAATGCAAACAGTGATACAAGATTTAATGATCAACACAACAATAAAAGCCTACAAGTTGAGGTTGAAACTTTTCATATGATGAAATGCCAACATACATACCCCTGTCGCCTGGATTTTATCAGAAACATGTGAATGCAGATAGGATGCCATAACTAATGGAGAAGGAGGATTCTTGCAGTACCAACCCATCCAATCCATTCATTATTTTTGTTAAGAATCAATTCACTTTTCCTTATATACTAGGTCTTACATGTCCCATAAATGTTGCAACTAATATTTATTAACACTCTTACCAGCACTTACACAGAGCTTTATCGGACAATTGGAAGAGATTATAGTTGTCTTTCGTTGGTGGAGAAACACGTCCTTTTCGCTCCGTGAACCCTTCCTTCACATGTTGTAGACGCTGGCATTACTGCACTCACCTTAACATTAACAACACTATACTGTCCTGTCAGAAAAGCCACAATACTTTCTACCAATGTCACGAAGCATCAGTGTCTAGCTCCAGCAAGTCCAAGCGACAGCTAGAGGCAAAAGAGTCGAAAGATCCATTACACAACAAGAAGTCGTTGATGTGATGATAAATGGTGTTTGTTGCGTTGTCCAGCGACACTTCAAGTTGATGATGGCTGGGCCATGACAGGTTGTGCTGAGAAAGTGGGTGGCAATTTAATTTTAACCTTAATCAAAATAATTATAAAATTTTTCATACTTCTATTTTCTAAAATTAAGATTACTTTAATTTTATAAAATGATTAATAAAAAATTATAATTAGATACAAATTTTAATTCGTACCTTATTTTAAAATTTAATCGTATTTTTTTGTATTCTTTAAACTGTTTCTAAAACCGATTCATCTTAACCACCTTAAACACATAATTTTCTGGCTTCTAACAATATCTACATAACAAATTATGAGAACTTTATAATTCTTACAGAGAGAATTAAACAAGTATTTGCTCCATTAGAACTTAAACCTATTTATAATAAGTTTTATATATTTTAATAATTTGATTAAAATTATAGCACTCCTTTAGAGCTTAAAATTATTTATAATAAGTTTTAAAATTTTAGTAATTTAATTGACATAAATTTTAATTTCAATTAAACTTTAATTAGATTTATAAATAATTCTAATAAAATAACAATTATGCTCAAATAAGGTCAATATGAGAATCTTTATTTATTAAATACTCATATTTAATCATAAATTTTCTCAAACTTTACAATCAAGTCTATCTTGGTTAAAATATCTTTGCTCTCTTCAATTCGCTCTTTATGTGAAATCCATTAGGTTTTCAAATATATTGACAATGATTATAAACTCTAATTCATAATTAGAATTAAATAAATTAAAACTCTTTTAAATTGATCTTTAATTCTCCAACTAAAAAATTTATAATCATAAATTAAGATTATCATCTAGCAACATATCATGACCACCTAAATACTTAGGAATGTTAAAGTGATTTTAACTAACCTTTTTTTTAATTTTTTTAACTAACTTTTTCGTGCATACTTTTTTTCGTGTAGTTCAATCATTTTATTATATAATGTTCTGATTAGACAAAGTATGAAATTAATGTCCACTCTTTTTGAGTTCAATCATATTGGTTTTCTGTCATTAGCTATCGATTCAATTAATAACATTTGTAAACTATTTACAAAACGTTATTCCATCTTGGCTAAAGATTTCTCGAATCAATACTAATTGATAACATTAGAACATTCTCCATAATTAATTTATAATTATGAATGATATTTTGATTACACAACTACCTCCATATAGTTCATATTACATTCAATAATTACCAACTGACCAACCTATGATTAGAATAGGTTGTAAATCATATCAAAACATAGCAATTCATATATAAGATAACTTTGGAGACCTGAAGTCAAAAGATTACTCATGCAATCATTACAATGAAAATTTTCAGATACATATAAGTAATGTTTCAAATGAATTTCTCATGTTAGGTCAATTCAGTGAAATTGTTCTCAAATAAGCACTAATACGTTTGTTTAGTATCTTCATACTTTAGCCTATGATATCGATTACTTCCTTTATAAGGAAAAAATAACTTGTGCTAGCTTTTTAATGTTTTATTAATATTTAATCTTAATAGAATAATAACTATAAATAATTTAGGGATAATACATAAATACAATATGAATCTTATAATTATGATTTCGTTATAATTTCATTTACAATATATAATTATCCCATGGACTTTATCATATATATATATATATATATATACAAGATGAAAAATTCCTTTAAATTATTTGTCACTAAACTACAACTAATCGATTAATTATAGGACATAAACTAATAGGTTGGCCACTTTCTTGTCAGGAATTGCTTTAAGCAGAAGTGGTACTTGAAAATGGTAGATTCTTCCAAGCATTTTTTACAGTTCTGGTGGATTAAGTCAATGGTCGAGCAATCTACTGGGAAACCAATCATAATTGAATCACGGGAGCAATGGAATTTTTTTTTCTAATTTTCGATTTGATCCTAATAATCAAATAACTTGAAAAATTAAACTCAAATAATAAAATATGAAATCGTACCTAATTTGATATTCCTGTTGAAAATCCTTTCAAAACTTTTTTTATGTGTCAATTACGAGTTGTTCATGCATCTAACCTCCAACAGTATTCATAGAGCAATCATTCAACTTTTGAGAGAAATAAGCATGAGTGCGAGCTACTTATGCTTATTCCTATTTATAAAACAAAATCATAGTTTTAACTTCTATTAAAATTAAATACATTAATTATAATTAAAGTTTAACTCTAATTATAATTAATTTAATTTTAATAAAATCAAATTTCTCATATTTGACCTATAAATTTTTAAATTTTATAATTAAGTCCAACTTAATTGAAACTGATTTTCTCTTATAAACCGCTCTTTATGTGCAACCCATTATAGGTTCCTAATATATTGACAACAATTATAAATTTTAATTTTAATTCATAATTAGAATTAGATAAATTAAAAATTTTAAATTTATCTTTAATTATCCAATTAAACAATTTATAATTATAAATAAAGATTGACGTCTACTAACTTTGTCATGACTACCCAAATATCATAACTGTCAAATAGGTTTGACTTAATTTATCTATACATGGTTATGATATATAATTTAATCATTTCGTCATCCAATATTTCAATTGGACAGCGTATGAATATAGTATCTACTTTTTTAAATCCAATCATGTTTGTTCTTGCTAATTCATAATTGATTTACAATTTACATTTGAAAATACATTTTTAAATGTCAATTCACTTTGACCAGATAATTCCTTAATGCACTACTAATAAAAAACAATAGAACATTTTCTCTAATTACTTTAGAGTAACGAATCTTTTATTGA
>JANTNU010000005.1:10949770-10967860 GCA_024752395.1 Erythroxylum havanense | reverse complement strand
TGGTTATCTTAGTAAAGTCACTACAATCGTTGAGTACCTAAAAGTTCTTTACAATCGTTGAGTACCTAAAAGTTCTTAGGCTTCTGAAATATAGTTGCTTATGCATGTATTTAAGAAACTTTCTCTTTCGGCATCTGCTCAAGCCATTACTTGAGTATTAATACTAATGAACTGACATTACTTATGCAAATCACAAAAATGTGGCATGTATTGGATGAATGTGGCTAACCAGTATACCATGCATGTTTTTGTTTTTTATACTAGCATATTGTCATTTCCAAAATACTGACATTATTGATGCCAACTACAAGAAGTTATCAAGTGATGCAATATATAGTGAATCATTGAAACATTAGTTTGAGAATGGACAGAGATGCCGTCTTACAGAAATAAGTTTGTGTTTTTCGTGCCTTATCTTAGTGTAACTATTAATATCCACATGTAGACAATGCCTATGATCATGACATGTATGCAATTGGATGGCCATAGTAAATGGCTCAGTTTAGTTTCATAGTATTAGTTTGATGTTAATCATTTTTGTATTTTAGATTGCAATTCCTTTGTGTACTTTAATCTGTGCCTAATCCATTTTTAACTAGATTGAGTCAATCAACAAATTTATGTTGGTTAGTGATTATGTTTTTGGAGAACATACTATGTTCATTACGGGGTCGGTGCCAAGAAGGTTTTATCTTCCTTTATGGCATGGCAACTCAATTGAAATGGAATCTATATAATCTTTAACTGATTACTCAGATTCTTTTGGACAAGTTGAGTGATCCATGCTACATTTCGCTAGGTAAGTGATGTAGGACAAACAGAAGAATTATCAACTAGTAGCCAAACTCACAAAATTAAGAAATATGGCTGATATTAGGTTAGTGTTTTAGGGTTTAATCTGGCTGGAATTTAGGATATTGTTTGCTGGAATTTTGTGAGGAACACAAATAATGGAGAGTAGAAAACTAAAAATCACTCCTAGAATATAAGATTCACTCTTAGAAGAAAGCATCACACCTTTTAGTTGAAAACTCAAGTTTCTAGAAAATTTTCATATTGCTTCTTCTATTGAAAGGCTAAGTGCACTTGTATATAGAGTTCTTAGAACCCTTATTCTAGTAGGAAAGGGTTCCTAAAATTTAAATCATATTCCAATAGAAATTCTATTAGTCCTAAATAACTAGGATAACATAGCTAAAATAGAATAACATATTTAGCTTACTAATACATCTATTCCAATAAGGAATTTTGACATAATCTAAATTTTAGTGCTTATCTTAGATATCAACTCAATTCTCATCCTGCCAAATTAAAGCTTATGGTTGACTAAAATTTCCTCTTTTATTTCTTTTATAGACTTTAAGTTCTTTTGAATCAATTCTCTCCGGCTTGTTTGAAGTCATCCTAGATTTAGAATGTGATAAATGCTGATCGTATAAGTCTGGATTCAACTTCTGAATTTCATATGCTAAAATCCAAGTACTGCCAAAAACTAGTCTTCCTTTCTACTTGACAAGAAATTGTCAATATCTTCCTTCTCTTGTGGCTACAATTTGTTCATCAAAAACATCTTTTATCTCCTCTTTAAGATGAGGAATGGTTGGAATTCTCACAACTGAAGTAGGAGATTGCGTATCATCATATCCATAATAAATAGTTAAGTCTGCAACATTAAAGATAGGACTAATTCCCATATCACTTGGTAATTCCAAAACATAATTATTAGCACTTAACTTCTCGATGATCTTATAAGATCCAACACTTAGTGAATGAAGTTTCTTATATTTTTCTTTTGAAAACACTCTGGAGGAATCATAACCATTACCATATCCCCTTCATTGAATTCCCCCAATCGACAATGTTGATCAACATGTTCTTTATAAGACAAGTTACTAGTCGTTATCTTTTGTCGTTTCTCATCAAAGATGTCCCACATGTGTTGTGCAAAACCTTCAATTTCAATACTAACTCGTGTTGTTTATGGTAAAGGAACCAGATTAATAGGCTTCCTTGGTTGAACTCCTGAGACTATCTCAAAAGGACTCTTTAATGGTAGACTTATTTATAGAACTATTCTATGCAAATTTTGCCATAGGAAGAATTAGGTTCCAATTTTTCTCATTTTCTCCAACCAAACATCTTAACAAGTCCCCTAAACTTCTATTCATTTTTTTCCATCGGTTTGGGGATGGAAAGAACTTGAAAATTGAAGCTTAGTGTTCAATGTTTTCCATATAGTTCTCTAAATCTAACTCATAGACTTCACGTCACGATCAAAGATGTTGGTTAAAAGTAATCCATGGGGACGTCAGCCTCTTTGAAGAAAATTTTAGCAATATGGATAGCATTATAAGTTTGGAACATGGAATAAAATGACTCATCTTGGAAAACCTATCCACCACCATAAAAATTGAATCATAACCTCTTATAGTTTTAGGAATTCCCAAGAAAAAATTCATATTTATGTCTTGTCTGGTTCATAAGGCAGGGGCAGTAATGTGTATAATCCATAATTTTGTACTATTAGCAAGAACTTGTTTCAATTGCATATCATCTTCCTTCTTTTAGCTAATTGAATTGTTCAACATAGCTGTATGACCTTAGACACGTCCCACTTTAAATAGGGCCAATAAAAGTGATCTTCAACCATTGTGAACATTTTATTTCAACCATTGTGAACGTTTTATCTCTTCCAAAGTGTCTTGCTGCTTCTCTTCTATGTAATTCCCAAATCACAAACTCCCTTATAGAAGTATTAGGTAAGCAAAGTCAATTTCCTTTGAAAAGATATCGTAGATCACAAAAGGTAAGTGTTAATCTCTTTGTCCAGCTACACATTCTAAATAGATTATTCCAAAATCTCACTTTGAAACATACTCTCAGTTTATTTTGTTGAACCCTACAACTTTCACTGCTAAAGTGTTAAGCAAATGACTCTTCCTACTCATTGCATTTGCTGCCTTATTCTCAACTTTTGTCTGATGTTTAATAACAAAGTTAAATTGCTCCAAAAATTCACTCTATAAGGCATGACTTTTGTTCAAGTTCTTCTAGGACTTGAAGTGTTTAAGAGATTCATGATTCGAATATAGAATAAATTCCTTGTATGAGAGATAATGAAACTAATTGTAAAGAGAACGTACTACTACATAAAATCTCTTGTCAAAGGTCGAATATTGTTGCTTCTCTTTACTTAACTTCTTACTGAAGTAAGCAATTGGGTGCTTCTTTTGACTGAGTATTCCTCCAATTCTCACATGAGATGTGTCACAAGCAACTTCAAATACCTTTGAAAAATCTGAAAGTTCTAAAACAGGGGATCCAATCATCTTTTTCTTGATTTTTTTAAATGCTTTAGTTGCTGCTTTTAATCAAGTGAACCATCCTTTCTTCATAAAATCAGTATTGGGTGCCATTATGGCACTGAAATTACAAATAAATTGCCTATAGAATGTTGTTGGGTCATGAAAACTCCTTGTCTCGTACACATCCTTTGGAATAGGACAATCAAGTATGACCTTAATCTTCTTGGGATCCATCTTTACTCTACAGTCGAATATAATAAACCAAAAAATACAACACTTTTACATGAAAGAACACTTCTTTAACTTGATATAAAGTCTCTCTTGCCTCAAAACTCTGAAGACTTGTTGTAGATGTAATAGGTGGTCTTCTTTAGTCTTATTGTATATTAATATATCATCAAAATATGCCACCAAAATTCTGCCCATAAACTGTCGAAACACTTAATTCATCACTCTCATAAAAATGCTAGGTGCATTAGAGAGTCTAAATGGCATCATTAGCCATTCATAAAGTCCCTCTTTAGTCTTGAAAGTTGTTTTCCATTCATCTTCAGGTCTGATTCTAATTTGATGGTACCACTTCATAAGTCTATCTTGGTAAAGATAGTAGCTCTGGTCAACATATCTAATATGTCATCAAGGCGAGATATTGGAAATTTATACCTTATTGTGATCTTATTTATCGCCCAACAATCAACACACATTTGCCAACTTCTATCCTTTTTAGGAGTAAATAGTGCTGGAAATGCACACGGACTAAGACTTTCTTTAATAAACTTTTTTTTCAGTAGCTCCTCTACTTGTCTCTTCAGCTCTTCATCCTTAATAGGATTCGAACGATAGAGTGGAAGATTTGGTAGAGTAGATCCAGGTACCAAGTCAATAGCATGTTGAATATCTCGTAAAGGAGGTAATTCACCTAGTAAATCATCCGGTTTAAGGTCTGAAAATTCAACTAGCAATTCACCTACTTCTTTTGGTATGGTAAGGGATGTTTCAGGTGTTGTTTCTGTTACTTCCTTCAATGCCATTGCAAACACAATTCCCTTCTCCTTACTAACAGCTTCAAATTCTTTCTCCTTAAGGGTATTGAGAGGCTTTTTCTTGGCATTTATGACTGTCTTGTTACTTCCTCTTTGTTTTCCTACCTTGTCTACCCTTCATAGACTTCAAGTTATCTTCTTTCCATGAAATATAAACTGATAGGTGTTAGCTTTTCATAAGTTCTGCACATCTCGATCATAAAGCCAT
Organism: Erythroxylum havanense; assembly: GCA_024752395.1. Lineage (NCBI taxonomy): Eukaryota > Viridiplantae > Streptophyta > Magnoliopsida > Malpighiales > Erythroxylaceae > Erythroxylum > Erythroxylum havanense. Next base: position 10,963,304 of record JANTNU010000005.1, on the reverse strand, counting down.
GGTCACCCAAGTAAAATGTGAGATACTTTAATAGGAATGACATCTTACCAAATAGAGTCCTCATATATTCCTAATTTGAGAGACACGAAGCACCTTCGAGCAACTAGTATGGTACTATCATCTACCCAAGCAACTTTGCAGGGATTTGGATGTTTCTCCGTGAGTGAATTCAATCACTTCACCATGTTCTCCGAGTCTACATTCATACTACTTTCTCCATCAATGATAAACTTATGTACTTTTTTTGCGTATCTAACTTGGGTGAAGAAAATAGTAGTAAGAAGTCATTCTTCTTGTTCTTCCGCTTTAGGGATCGTAAGTATGCATCTCAATGCATTAACATTTGTATGACTAGCTAGTTTGTCACTAGAGTCTTCTTCCAACTCTTCTCTGGGTTCGTGCTTACATGCACACACTCAGTAGATTCTTCCTCTTCTTCTCCTCCGATCATATGCAAACCTTTATTAGGACATTTATAAGCAACTGGTCCCTCTCAATGCATCGGAAGTACTTCTTGTCACCGCTGCCTCCTTTTGTCCCAGTCTCAACTATGGCTTCGCCCTTAGGTTCAACTCCTTGAGAAGTTTTGCGTTGTTCTATGTTGCAAATTTTGATGCATTAGGTGTTGGTTTAAATTTTTGCACCATCATAGTTCTCTTCATGCCGAACTCCCTGACTTGACCTCACAATTTTTTTATTACTTGTTATCCTAGGTTTTTATCCTAGGTATTGTTCCACTTTTAAAGCCAATTGATATGTATCTTCAAGGTTGTAAATCCTTTGCATTATCAGCTCCTTGTGAATTTCTGCCTTTAATTCATTTTTGTAGTGAGATATAAGTTGTAGTTTCGACTCCATCCCTTCAAATCGGGTAGAAAGTTCATAAAAAATTTCTGTGTACTTGGTTACGGATATAATCCATTATTTAAAGGTTGTGAGTTGATCTTAGAGATCTTCCTAATAATGAAATCGTAAGTATTTTTCTGATAAGCTCAGCTTCATCTCTTCCCAATCAACAATTGGTGACTTAACTATTTTTCAAAGTCTATCCTCTACCTTTCTCCACCAGATTTTAATATGTCCAACTAGGTTCTTCTTTTTGAATCGAACTTTTCTATCTTCTTACATGGGTACCAATCAAAGAAATCTTCCATTGCTGCCGTCCAATCTAAGAACAGGTGTGGATCCATCTTTCCTGCAAAATTAGGGGCTTCAACATGAACTTTCTTAATAATGTCATTGAGTTTGTTGTGTGTTTCAACTCTATCGTGGCCTCTAAACGCTCACATGCTCTCTTCATGTGCTACTGGTTAGGTTCTCTGTCTTGGATCTCTTAGTAGACGTTGATTTCATAACCCCTTCGCTGTTGATTAGTTTTTAGCATCTTCACTTGGATTTCACTTTCTCCACCCTCACCATCAAGTGTAATTTATTGCCTGATATTATTTTTTGGACTAGTTCTTGGAGCACCTTGTGATTAAGAGTGATTAAGTTCCAATCTTTCTACAACCACTAGAAGTATTTCATCTCACTCCTAGTCACTGAATATTCCTCTATATGTCCTTCAACTACATGTTGCCATCATGTACCAACGCTTTGGTACCAAAGGACAAATAGAAGAATTGTTAACTAGTAGCTAAACTCACCAAATTAAGAAATATGGCTGATATTTAATCTGGCTAGAATTTGGGATATTGGTTGCTGAAATTTTGTGAGGAACACAAATAATGGCGAGTAGAAAACCAGGAATCACTCCTAGGGTATAAGAATCATTCTTAGAAGAAAGCATCGCACCTTCTAATTAAAAACTTGTGTTTGCAGAAAAAATTCAGATTGCTTCTTCTATTGAAGGGCTGAGTACACACATATATAGAATTCTTAGTTATTCTAGTAAGAAAGGGTTCCTAAAATATAAATCCTATTCCAATAGAAATTCTATAAGTCCTAAACAAAATAACATATTTAACTTACTACTACCACTATTCCAATACGGAATTATAACGTAATCTAAATTTTATCCCTTATCTTAGATGTCAACTCAATTCTCAGTCCTCCCAGCAAATTAAAGCTTGTGGTTGACTAATCTTTTCTCTTTTATTTCTTTTATAGACTTTAAGTTCTTTTGCATCATTAAGTGTTGCTCGTTATTTTATTAAATATGAACTCTGATTGACACTGCATAATATCTTATTTTCAGGAATGCCCAGTTGGCACTTACAAAGATACTGATAGCTCTGATAAAAATCTTTGCACTCCTTGTTTGCTTGAGCTTCTTCCTAGTCGAGCAAACTTTGTATATGTGCGAGGTCATTTTCGCTACTGCCCTTTCTGTGCCGTATTGCCTTTGTCTTGATTAAATACTTTTTCAGCTCAAATAGCCTTGGTTGTGCCGATTGTAGGGGGAGTTACTAAGGCACCTTGTCCTTATAAATGCATATCCAACAAGTACAAGATGCCAAATTGCTATACCCCTCTTGAGGAGTTGATGTATACATTTGGAGGACCCTGGCAGTTTGCACTTTTCCTGTCTTGCCTTCTGTTGCTTCTAGCAGTAATATTAAGTTTGTTGAGAGTGAAGTTAGTTGAGCCAGGCTTATATTGTTCAAGTTCAATTGAGCACCAGAATCATCACCATTTTCCTCATTTACTTTCTCTATCTGAGGTGAATTATCCATGTTTTGTTCAGTGTGCCTCTTTACCTCCATAACAAGATCAAAATGCAGTTAGACTTACAGTTATTCTGACATGTTAAACCTAGGTGCGAGGAACTAGAGCTGAAGAAACTCAGAGTCATGTCTACAGAATGTACTTTATGGGTCCAAATGCTTTTAGGGAACCTTGGCATCTTCCTTATTCTCCCCCTGATGCAATTATTGAGATTGTGTAAGTAAGATTCATTATAAGGTTATGAAATGGTTTGCATTATTGCTACTGTACCAACATGATGTTATTCTCCACAAGAAAGACTTTATGATAAATATTAGACGATTTCAAAAGAGGGTTACGAAATTCCTTATGTTTACTTGTCTGTAAACAGAAATTTATTCACTTCAATATTGACTTGCCAGTTAAATGTTCTGGGGACCTAAGAGATCTACTGCTTCCGTATAGTCCATAAAATACCAACTTGGTCCTTGAAGATGACCAGATAAATTTATTATGCCTTCTATAAATTTTCCAGTGCTGTTGGTGAAATCCTATCTTGTTTGTGAAATCTAGGTGAATCACTGAGAGGGACCTGACACTTGGAAACTAAAATTATGTTGTTCTCTTAGTTAAAGGCTGATATTTATGACCTGCAGTTATGAAGATGCTTTTAACCGGTTTATTGATGAGGTAAACTCTGTTGCTGCATATGATTGGTGGGAAGGGTCGGTGCACAGCATACTGTCAGTGCTTGCCTATCCTTGTGCCTGGTCCTGGAAACAATGGAGACGGAGAAAGAAAATTCATCGACTTCAAGAATATGTGAAGTCTGAATATGATCATTCATGTCTACGCTCATGTCGATCGCGAGCCTTGTACAAAGGCATGAAGGTTGACTCTCATTAATTTTATACTTCAGCTGCAAAACTAAGCATCATAGTTCAATTCGTACCTTTTAGAGTGATCAAAACTTATCTGAACAAACTTGGAGCAGGTTTCTTAAGCAATAACCTCTTTTTTTCTTCAAAATTGCTCCAATCTCCCTCATTATTGTGCTGGTTTAACAGTGCTCTTTTTCCTGATATATGTTCACAATTGAAACTTCTATCTGTTGTCCTTTGATCTTGTCTCAAACTCGTGTGACTCGACTAGTGAAAATCTCATGTTAGTTAGATCATGCCATTGCCTTGGAGAAATTGATTTTTCTCTTTTCCATCGAATTCAGAGTATTGTTTATTGGTGGTAATTCTGACTCAGAAGGATCTTCATCTTCCAAATTGCAATTAGTGTAGGTTGGAGCAACACCTGACTTGATGGTTGCTTACATTGACTTTTTCCTTGGTGGCGATGAGAAGCGTTTGGATATTGTCACTATAATAGAAAAACGATTTCCCATGTGCATAATCTTTGGTGGAGATGGGAGTTATATGTCACCATATAACCTTCATAGTGACATGTTGTTGACCAATCTACTTGGTCAGGTATTACTTCTACCAAACATTTTTGTACTCATTTTGGTATTCATCTGACAAGTAAGGATTGATTCTTTTCCCAGCATGTCCCGGCAACTGTATGGAATCGCTTTGTGGCTGGCTTAAATTGTCAGTTGAGGACTGTGAGGCATGGGTCTGTACGTTCTGCTCTGCTTCCCGTCATTCATTGGCTCAGCAGTCATGGAAATACCCAACTTGATTTCCATGGGGTTAAGATTGAGCTTGGATGGTTCCAAGCTACCCCTTCTGGCTATTATCAGTTGGGTATTTTGGTTGTGACCGGTGAATTTTCTCTGTGCAGTATGTACCCATCTGATTTGCTAGATAGAAGCAACATTGACGGTCACAGGTAGTTATGTGATTCATTATGCTAGATTGTCACTTATACCGTCTATATATGGTTGCAAGAATTTAAGTGATGTAGGACAAAGAGAGAAGTATTTACTAACAGCTAAAATTCACAAAATTAAGAAATATGGCTGACATTAGGCTGTGATTGCTGAAATTTCAGATTTGGTACGGTTGAATTTTTAGGGTTTGATTGCTGGAAATTTGTGCTAGAATTTCAGAGTTTGATATGACTGGAATATATGTTTGATATGGCTAGAATTTAGGGTTTTTGGTTATTGGAATTTTAGGTTACAATTGCTGGAATTTGGTGAGGAATACAAATAATTGAGCGTAGGAAACTAGGAATCACTCCTAAGATCTAAGAATTACTCTTAAAGAAAGTATCACACCTTCTAGATGAAAACTCAAGTTTATAGAAAAAAATTCAAGATATTTTATTATTGAAAGGCTGAGTACTCATATTTATAGACAAGTTCTTAGACCCTTATTCTAGTAGGAAAGGGTCTTAACAAATTCAAATTCTATTCTAATAAAAATTTATGTAAGTTTAAGTTCTAAACAGCTAGGATAATGTATCTGAAACTAGAATATTATAGTTATCTTACTACTACTTCCTATCCAATAAGGAATTCTAGCACAATTTAAATTTCAGTGCTTGTTGCCTTTGCAATCAACTCAATTTCCATCCTCTATCCCACCAAATTAAAGCTTGTGGTTGACTAATTTTTCCTCTTTATTTTTTCTATAAACTTTAAGCCCTTTTGCATCAATTAGCTACTTCTAGTAATTCGATTACACCTTATTTATCACATTGGCTACTCACGATTGATTTTCATTCATCTTAAACTTTGAACGGAAAGACTCTTTTACCAGTGTAATATCTTTGTTTTGATTTCACCATGCTTTTAGAGAAAATCATAGAAGAAAGTGTATTGTATAATGGAAAGGAAAGAACTCGAAATTGAAATTGAAATATTGCAATTCTGACATTATTTCTTCTCTATATAAAATTGACTTAAATTGCGCAGCCCTTGGCAGAGTCATTTTGAAGGCAAACTTTCCGTATTACGGTAGTTTGTAGCGGGGTAGCATGTGATTAACATAGGATTTTGGAGTTTGCTTTATACTTTATTAGTTAGTTCTTTTGCATACAACAGGATCAAATTATCTTTGGGCTTTAACGGGCTTGTATTACAGGAAAAATATCTTATATATGAACAGAGGCTTTAAGCAGTTGCAGCAAGATCGACTAGGAATGAGTCAAACTTTATCTCGTAAACGGTTGAATGGAGGAATTAATGGTGGTCTTATAAATGATGCTACCTTGAAATCGCTGGAGTTTAGGAAGGATTTTCTGTTTCCCCTTTCTTTTGTACTAATCAATACAAGACCTGTTGGTCGTCAGGTATTTCCACGTCAACACTTCTTTTTTGTGGTGACGATTGTGACAAGCTAATGCCTATTTCTGTTTTTCAGGAAACTCTTCAGCTTTTTATTACTGTCGTCCTTTTGTCAGATCTTGCTGTCACTCTTCTCACATTGCTTCAGTTCTATTGGATTTATATTGGTGCTTTCCTCGCAGTGCTGCTTGTTCTTCCTTTATCTTTGCTTTCTCCATTCCTAGCTGGCTTGCATGCCTTGTATAGCAAAGAGCCTAGAAGAGCTTCACTTGCTCGTATTTATGCGTTGTGGAATGCTACATCTCTATCTAATGTTGTAAGTTAATTTGCAATTAAGAAGTTTTCAGCTAAAGGTACCGACTTCTTGTCACAAGTGAGATGCTCCTTAAGATTATATGAGCTTCAACCTGAATGCCACCTAGCTATCATTTGTTGCTGAGTTACATTGCTCTTGCCTATCATACTTGCATAAATTTCGGAAAAAGTAAATTTTAACTTCTTTTTTCAGGCTGTGGCTTTTATTTGCGGGGCTGTCCATTATGGAATTTCTTATTTTCAGCCATCTGACACGGGAAACGCTCAGTATATTAGAAGGTCAAAATTAATCATTCTATTCTAGTTTTCTGTTATACTGACATATACCACTTTCTACACACTACAATTAGCTTCTTTGTGTGTAAAATGAGCATCCATCACTCTCTTTTCTTCTGATAATCAAGCTCAACTTAATTCATCCAATTAATGATGAGTTCCAGTATTGATCTCAAGTTACGAATATACTGAAACAACTATTTGAAAGAAGCTGACTGGTACTCTCGATCTGATTTTTGTTTGTGCGAAATTATAGTTCCTATTCACATGTTCAGACTTTTGAATTGTTTCTACTCAGAGAGGATGCCAAATGGTGGCTATTACCAACAGTTCTGCTGCTACTCAAGTTCATACAAGGCCGATTTATTAATTGGCACATTGCCAATCTCGAGATTCGAGACTTCTCTCTGTTTTGTCCAGATCCTGACGCGTTTTGGGCCCATGAACCTAGTTCTTGATCGTAAAGATACCAACACCTGAGTATGAAACTGCAAATCTCAACTTCTCGACTTCCGACGCGACCATGTTAACAGACCACGAGGAAAATGCACCTTACCATCTTCACGGAAGGTGCAATTTTTCTGCCTTGTACATTTGTTTAAAATTTTGTAGAGCATTGTTAAGTGTGGAGTTCTCGTCATCTGTAAGTACAAAACGTTACATAAGCAAGTAGCCTGTGCAGAGAGACAAGTTCCTATGGTTCAGCCATTAGTTATTGTGGTTTGTCTTCGTGTTAAAGAATTGAAAATTTTGGTGTTCATTCTTAGGAACAATAAATTGTTCTTTGTACCAAATAGTGATTGAGGTAGTTGGATTGATGTGTGTAAGTACTGAGCTTTTTTTCACCCATCGAAGTGAAGTAGGTGCACCATTTTGATTTCATTCTAAGCTTGTGTAACCTGGCATTGAAAGATTTTCTATCTTCCCCAAGAATCAGGCATCACAGTTTGGCCACTTTGGATATGGACTTGCTTAGAGTTTAAATTTTCTGTATCTTTGCACGTAGTATAGAACATAAGTAAATAATTACGTGTCAATTGTAAGGATAACTCCTTCAAGCGGTATTTAAAAGAGCAACATTAAAACAAAAAGTAATTGTATTTGTATAAGCAGTTATATTTGGTTTTTATTCAGCTAATAATGCAGCCTGTATGAACCAATCACATGTGTGCTTAGACGAGATTACTCTTAAACCTTTCAAGTATAAGGTGTTGATACAAAATCTAGTTGCAAACCTCTTTTTATTCTTTTCCTAAGTACAGTTGGGTATAAAAACTCATCCCCTGTCATGTCCTCCATTTGTTACTGAGCAACTAAGATGTACCAAAAAACTAAATCGAAGCTGCTAAAGCACCAACTCTATCAGATGCAGAAGATCAGAAGTATTATAAAAATCATTAAAAGAAGCATGTACGATTTACAATGTAATTTTCATTTTAATACATGAAGAAAAAGAAATGCTAACAGCTGCTCGTGATGACATTGGTGAGCTGGAAATTTAGTATAGCGGAGATTCCAATTATCTAATAATTATAATTTGTAAATTCTCAAGTGTTACCATTACAAGGAATAAATCTGAATTTAATAGGTCACATACAATTTCAAGTTAAGACTGGAACTGACTGGTTGCTAAGAACTTTCAACAAATGGGTTCTATGGAAGGAACATAGTGAAGTTTTCTGTAAGCAAATAAGTTGAAAGGTCAAACTATCATGTTTCATTAACGTATTCAGCGTCAATATTGGTTTTTCTTAAAAGACTTCCCAATAACAGTAATAAAAATTGTGTTTTGAATAGTTTGATCTAGAACCTTAAATTCACGAGAGGACGCAGAGACGAAATGAATCAGAAATTCAAAGTGCGTATTATAACTGGACCCAAAGTCTAGAGTCAGGTGGTCTAACTATCCAACCAGATTTCGTGTTTCAATGGACAGAAGGCTTGTGTGGATAGGACACAAAAGTTACAGGCACAGGTATCTCGTTACTGCATGACTACAAATTTAACGTAGGGAAGACAAACACTCTCTCTCCCAGCTGTCATTTCCATTATCTTTTGGATTTGGTATTTGGAACTAGGAAACTCTATCTCTTTCGTCCAAATGAATGCTGTCAAGTGCCTGGCTGCCATTTGTCCACATATTCTGCTCTTCCATCTCCACACACATTCATGATTAGTTTTGGAGGCTTATGATTCATTAGCAGCATACGTACAATTGCATGCATATCTTGTTTCTGTCACATCATGTGGCAGCATATTTACTTTGGAGCCAATTTACCGTGAGGATCTGGTATGTTGAAATTAATTTGTTTTTAAGGAAAAGTAGAAAATTAATTGTGGAATGTTACTTGAGAGTTGTATTAGATTCCATAGTCTTAACATGATTAATGAACTGCTGATACAGATTATGAGTTGTCCTTCAATGTTAGATAATGTCATCAGTGTATGTCTTTTAAGTCCAATAAGAAGAAACAATTGCAAAAAGGAAAAGGAGAACCAAAATAATTCTAAGCAAACTTTGCAATTGCAGGCAGCTTTGATTGACACTTGGTACTATTTGCATCTTTTTGGTTTCCTCCTTTTGGAATGGTTGCTGAGTCCAAATTGGAGGGCGTTGAAAGTGTTTGAGTTTGAGCCAGAGAGTGCATGCCAGTAAATGACATGCTTCATTTTAAACTTATAATAATAATAATAATAATTCCCCGTCTATTTATTTTTCAAACACCGTAAACCTCAAGTTATTCTAGAAGGAGAAAAGTAGCAGAGCTTAAGGTTCCACTAACGCCACCACTTGGCCTGGCGATCTCCCAGAGAGACGACGGTTGATCCTCTACTCGCAACTCCTACGTACTCCGCCTTCTTTCAAGGCAGACGCATCTCTTCTGCGCAATCACCGATTCTATATTGCTCATTCTGACTGCCATCTCTTCGTCGTTAAGAATCATCGCGTTTAACGACGATAAAAGAGTGACCCGTAAGATCTAAGCAAAGGTCCCACCTCTAAAATCTTCACATTTTCAAAGCTTTTGGACTCCAAAAGAAAGGAACTAGTGGAGGCAAAATGGTGAGCAGCAATTTGTTTCACTGTAGAAAACATTCGTGGCCTCCTGAAGACTATGTAAGCAGAGCCACCTTGCAGCTGGTAATTCTTCTTCCTTTTGATTCTGTTTCATTTACGGGAAATTTCGTGGATCATGTTTAGTTGATTAGTTACTTTTGATCATTTTTAGCATATTTTCAAATGATAGCCCGAAGGAGTTGTCTGAGGTGAGGTCTGCTTAAATTTATAAACAGATTTGTCAGTGTACTGATTGGGCATGAGGCATTAGTGTGGATGGATAGTTGCAGACTCAGTCAGTTAGTATGGCAAAGTATGAGCATGGTGGTGCTCTTTGTTGCATCCGATACATATTTCATTAGTTACTAGAAGATGCTTGCTTGTCTACCGTATTTTTTGAATTTAGTCAGGGTATTCAGTTTAAATTGGATTCTTGACTATTCCTTTTTCTTAATGATGTAGTTGGATTCTGATAGTGCTGCTCCACCCCAACATGCTTGGAGAAGGAGGTTAAATAGCCATGCGAATATTCTGAAAGAATTTAGTGTTACATTCAAGGAAGCAATAAAGATGGTGAGTTATGTGGATCAATTGAAGAGATGGATATGTCCTGTATAACGCTAGTCTCACTCATTGTTCTGGGAATATTAGGTTCGACTCGGTATCCGACTTTGGTCCTATGTCAGGGAGGAGGCATCCTATGGAAGGGTGAAATTTTTTCCATTTTGTTAATGCAGAATTTGTTTTTATTTTCTTTGGCAGTTGAGTTAGATCCATTGCTAAAGTTGCATCTCCCATGTTTTTTTTCAGAAAGCACCTATTGATCCCTTCACTCGTGAAAGTTGCAAGCCGTCTGCATCTCAGGGTGTTCCACTTGGAGGAATGGGGTATGTGGTTAGAAATTTTCTATTTCTACTGTTGATATGATTTGCTCTAATTTCTTTGTCTAGTTTTGTGAAAATTACTTTCTGTTGCAGAAGTGGGAGCATATCCAGAGGCTTCAGAGGCGAATTTAGACAGTGGCAGATTGTACCTGGAACCCGTGAGGCTTCACCTGTCATGGCCAATCAGTTCTCTGTAAAGCTTTGAACTTCCATCTATTTTCCACTGCTATATGTTTTCGATTTGCTAACATGTCTTTAGCTGTTTGTTCTGTCAGTGAGTTTTTTTTTTTCCTTCCCTATCTGGACCTTGATTTTGTAGTTCTGGTGGACCATAGTGTTTCTGGTTTTAGTTGTCCGTGTAATCCTTTTAGGAAGATTGTGTAATTTTGACCATATGAAGGTAAACTGATGGGTGAGTGGCTGGTCATGCATGGTTTAATTTAATTGGTGATTTCTACTCAGGATTAACTTTAAAGGTGAGCACTTGGACACTTTAGTTAATCAAAGGTTGTTTTAGTTCCAGCGTTACAGAACCTCGGGAGTCATGTCTGCAAATACTATATAGTTAGTAGTTAAATAATTCGAAAGGGCTTTAATTTCTGAATCGATTGCATCATTACACTTGAATGTGATTCTCAATATAAATCGGCAGCCATCACATGTGGTTGCATACTAGTACATATTAACTAGCTGATGCAAAGTTATCTGATGCATAGAGAGATAACTTTGCATCTGTAATTTGCCTCCTGGTCATAATTTTCCTTATTTATTAATTGATGAATTGGAAATACTGATAATTATGAGAATGAAGTCACCTATTTAAGATACAGACTTTTTATGGTCCACTGTTTTAGAATGAATTTGGATTACATGTGAACCATGAAATCACTTCTGTGATCTAGTTAATTTTATTGTTGTACTGCAGATTTTTATATCTCGAGATGGGGGGAATAAAAGCTATGCTTCAGTACTGGCTCCTGGTCAGCATGAGGGGTTAGGGTAAGATAAAAAGTCTGTGTGAAACTGGTCCCATGTATTCGAAAGAATTAAAGCATCCAAACAATGGCATAATTGTGGACCTTGGGTTTTTACTCATACTAATACTGATCTATTGGTATCATCACACAGGAAAGCTACTGATCATGGTATATCATCATGGGGCTGGAACTTGAGTGGCCAGCATTCCACATATCATGCTTTGTTTCCTCGGGCATGGACAATATATGATGGTAGCATTCTGTACATCCCTTTCTTTTGCGTGAAAAATCACGTGTTCTTCTTCTATCCCTTTTTTCAAGTTGATCTTTTTATCTTACAGGTGAACCAGACCCAGAATTGAAGATCTCTTGCCGACAAATATCACCATTCATACCACATAACTATAGAGACAGCAGTCTTCCTACTGCAGTTTTTGTTTACACAGTATGCTATCTCAAATCAATGATCAAGTCAAATGAATTTATTAACAAATTTGAGTATTTAATTTCAGGTCACTTGCTGGTTGAATTAGTTTCTTCAAAAAAATTTGCCATTACTTTGGACTTGTCTGTTACGATTGCTCAACCTAAGTTGTTGAAGTTCATGGTGTGGGTAGACTGATGATAAAGTTATACATCTGCAAACTGGTCATAAGTGATGTTTTACGCTGATAGTCTGATCTATAAATTGTAACAGTTAGTTCATAGTTTTGAAATTTTCATTTTTTTGAACCAGTAGAAAAATACCAATTAGCTTTTGTTGTTGTTCCTTGTAAGAGGAAATATTTCAAACTTGTTTGTTAATTAAACCATGGCTTATACGTTTTATCATGTGCTCCATGGGACATTATAGTGGGACATTCCCAGTCATTCCGCACAACGAAGTCATAATTCAGATTGTATATTCATTGTTTGATAAGCAGCCAGGTTAGAGCAAGCATATAGGCTCTAACCTGTAGAAAAGTTATTTTCATTAATTGTGGTGTCCTTATTGGCTCAAGGGCATACTCAAGCAGCTTGAAATTACTAGTGCTACGTTTTATATCACCTTTCAACTAAGCTAGGATTACGCGGTATTTAAATATGTGGTAATCGGTTATTTATTTTTGCATCGAAAATGTAATGCATTTTTTCTTTCTTTTGACATTTCTTTATGGTATTACACTTGGCTATAGATAGTGATGTACAAACTTAGATCTTGGTAGACCTGTAAACTACAGAAGGTTGGCATCTATGTAGGATTTTGTGTCTTTATCTTTTGGGATTGTATAAAACAGTTGCCCATTTGACATCACCATCTTGGAAAGCATGTTAGAATTCTTTTCTAAAGGCTACTTACTCTTGGTATGTTTTGACAATGGCCTCAAGATCTGTATTTCCCCTATTCTATGATTGATGAAACTAGACCGAGGATACATTTTATTTGAAAGCATAGAATATATGAACCTTTGTATCTTAATTCAGTTTTGTGACCAGATGATTATGTTTCTACTGTAGTTAGTGAACACTGGAAAGGAAAGAGCAAAAGTTAGCCTTCTTTTTACATGGGCGGTAAGTTCTTGTTTTACCAAGTTTCTTTTGCATTCTACTCACTGTTGGAAGAGGCATTCTAGGTTCTTAAATGCAGTTTGTTGCTATCTGATGGATGCAGAATTCTGTTGGAGGGATTTCATCTTTATCAGGAGATCATGTAAATGAGCCATTCATGTGAGTATAGTGCCTGTGTTGTTCTTTGTTACTTGTTTGGGTTCTTATGTTTGAATTTTGGTCTGATGCTGTTGTCTGTGCTTTCTGACAGAGGCGACGATGGAGTTTGCGGTGTACTTCTACATCACAAGCAAGTCACCAAACCTTAATAGCTCTATATGACGGTTGGTTTGCAGATTTCTCTTGGTCATTTCACTGTTTTAAGTGAAGCAAAGTGTTTACACTTCCCTAGAACATTAATGAAAAGGGCAAAAATAGGTGGAAAAGTTAGCCAATGCAGGATTTTATCCACTAAGTTGCAATTTTATGTAATTTTTATCACTTTAAATAGTTGTATAGAAGATTGGGAAAAGTCAAGATCAAATGGAAAATAGGATTTTTAATTTTTACATATAAACTAGTGCCATTCCTTGCTTTTCTCTCGGAA
>JANTNU010000005.1:10932857-10943699 GCA_024752395.1 Erythroxylum havanense | reverse complement strand
GAGCACTTGGCTAGGAAACAGCCACATGTAGCACCACAAATGCCTCCAGATGCTCGGCACTGGCACTTCACTGTCTTGCACAAAGAACTTATACTGCATGTGCAACATGCTTCAGATTTCGTCTTCAGAGATACAATTTCCTCTCCAGAAGAACTCAGTTTTAGTGTTTCCGGGTAATTAGTATCTCCCGAGCTATAGACATCTTCTGCTTTGGAACTTCTTTTCCTAACTCTACGTTTTGACTGCACCCGTTCTTCATCTGTCACTTCATTCATGTCTGAATGTTTTGATTCAGAAGTGTCAGTAAATTACAAAGAATGTTTTGTAGAGAGACTTCTTTCATTCACACTATACACCCCTTTTTAAAGTACACGGTTCACCAAAGCAGAAATAATGAAAGAAGTCTCTCTACAAAACATTCTTTGTAATTTACTGACAATTCTGAATCAGAACATTCAGACATGAATGAAGTGACAGATGAAGAACGGGTGCAGTCAAAACGTAGAGTTAGGAAAAGAAGTTCCAAAGCAGAAGATGTCTATAGCTCGGGAGATATTTTTGCTTGGATCGTTCAGCTTGATCATACCGGGTACTCTGTTAGAGCACTTGGCTAGGAAACAGCCACATGTAGCACCACAAATGCCTCCAGATGCTCGGCACTGGCACTTCACTGTCTTGCACAAAGAACTTAAACTGCATGTGCAACGTGCTTCAGATTTCGTCTTCAGAGACACAATTTCCTCTCCAGAAGAACTCAGGCTGAAGTTGGGGGAAGTGGTTCAGGTTCTGATGAAACCGATATGACTCATTCGCTTGCTTCACAAGGTGCAACGCTGCTTCAGAATGCCCTGATTGAGAATCGTGACGAGACAAATGATGATGGAGTGAAAAGAAAGCCTTTATTAGACATTGGAAACACAGTGGGAAAATCCAAGGCAAGGAAGCCAAGCCAGAGAAAGAAATGGTGCAGGTCAGTGATCCAACTAGTTTCAGTAGTAGCAGCCTCGCCACCAGCACAATCAGAAATTAACGAAGTACCCAAAGTTCCGGAGAATGCTCCAAGTGAACTAGAAATGGGGATCCCTCTGAAGTTGCCAAGGGCAGTGCGTTCTGCTGCATCAAATAACAACGTCTTCTTGAGAGAAAGAAATGTTGAGCAAGCAGACTTTGTAAACAAAGAGACTGCTGTGCTTCCCGCAAGAACATCCGACGAGAAAGAAAACTATGTTGGAGAAGATGAATTTGCATGCTAAACTCCTCTGCTATTTTTGCTGTCTAAGCTGGAAAAAGGAAGTTGCTGCAGAGAGTTTTTGGTTTTTTACCGTCTAAAGCTGTTTGTTCGTTTAAAGCTGTGGAGTAGGACAAAATTTTTGGGTGTGGCTCTCCTAAAGTCCTTATCAATATGGTATCAGAGCAGGTTTGGTATGGATTATTAATTTCCTGGATGTCCAGTTCCAGCGGTCCGGTCCGGTTACCACTGCGTATATTTCAAGTGACAACTGGATGTCCAACCCCAGTTGCACTTGAGGGGGAGTGTTAGAGTGTCCGATATTGCCTAGACATGAAAATATTAAAGGGTTTATAAGTGGTAAAGGTCAACTATCCAAACAACTAGTTCTAGTTATTTGGACAATAGTTGACCCAAGTCCAATTCTTGTTAGTGGACTCTACACTCTGTCCATATTAAAAATTCAATACTTCATACAGACTAGCGCATTCAAATAATGAGAAGTCTTTTTTATATTTTCCCTTTGAATTGTGACCATTTCTTTCTGTCATTGCATTACAAGTATTTCTATTTATGGTGACATTGCTGCAGGACTGCGAAGGGTAGTCCCCCAGTTACTTTTGCAGTTGCTGCATGTGAAACTCAGAATGTAAATGTGACTGTTCTGCCTTGCTTTGGCCTGTCTGAAGGAAGCTGTATTACAGCAAGGGATGTGTGGGGTAAAATGGCACAGGTAACAGTTCCTAGCTTTGTCTGCTAGTTTCACCTGACAGGGTTGGCTTAACAATTTTCTTAGAATAGACCACTTGTCCGATGAGGACTGCATTGTTAATCTTTCTATGCAAAAGCGTTAATCTCAAGTTTCATGCATCTAATTGCGTGTGCTTCAAGGTCTTTTAATAACTTTCTGAATGTAATTTGTCTTGACTAAGTGTTTGTTTACTTGTTTCATTCATCCCAAGAATGGGGAATTTGATCGTGAGAATTTCAATTGTGGACCTAGCATGCCTTCATCTCCTGGAGACACAATTTGTGCTGCAGTTTCAGCTTCTGCATGGGTGGAGCCTCATGGAAAGTGCACAGTCGCATTTGCACTTGCTTGGTCATCTCCAAAAATAAGATTTCTGAAGGGCAGTTCATACTATAGGTAAATTTATCAGAGACCTTACTTTCTGTTAATCTTTTCTTGCTCAAAGTGAATATATGATTGGAGAAACACTGGCTTATATCAATTTGATTTAACTAATTGGATTGACCAGTAAATTGTGCTAAATGTTCTATAGTTGTTCATTATTTGGACTGTCCATTTAATGGTGACAATTTTTTTTCTTGAAGCTAGTTGCAATCTTCATCTTATGTTGTTAAACTGTGAGAGCAGTATATGCTATCCTCGGTGTTGGCTTTTCTCCATTATTCTTTGCAAGATCTATATACTTGAATAGCATAAAGCACTGTCTTGGATAATAATGGGTGAAAACACATTGTACGGTATTGATTGGATAGTTCTGTGTTGTGGAGTTTGTTTCCTAAAACACTTAGTTCATTGCAGGAGATACACAAAATTTTATGGCGCCTCGGAAAAAGCCGCTCAAAACTTGGTGCATGATGCCCTAAAAAGTATGCATCTTTATTTTTTCAAAATGGTTTAAGCTCCATTAGTAGATGTGTTAGTTTGAAATCCTTGCAGAAATTTTGTTCTTCAAGGTTGCTCAATGTATATGCCTTTCTACTTTTTGTCTAAATCAGATTACAAACGGTGGGAGGATGATATTGAGAGATGGCAAAGTCCTATCCTCAAGGATGAAAGGCTGCCTGAGTGGTGAGTATTATTATTCAACGACAAGGTTATTTGATATACATCTAGTCTTACATCCATGGTTCCTTAGAAACCTTTTCTTTTTATGTATTAAATCACAAAATCGTCTCAGCTTAGGCCATTTTAGGTGACAACTTTGGTTGCTGCTTGAGTTACAATCTTAATATAAGGAATAAGGGGTTAGACACTTAGACATTGCTCTATCCAAGCTCATATAGAGTACAAGAAGTTAAAATTACTCTTTGCTATTTAAACATTTGAGCTTTTATGTATAATGTTCTGATAGACTTCAACAATGAAGTTTTCCTGAATAATTTCTCATTTGAACATCTCTCTAGAATCTTATGTGGAAGGGTTTCACTTTATTATTTACATTTTCTAGACTCAGAAACCAGTTATGGGCATATTTCCAATAACACTTGGTTCAACTTCTAACTGTACCCTTTGTAATGCTGTGTTAGTAGCTTTTATAATTTCATGCTTTCTTCAATTTATTTGTCTAGTATCATGATTGATATTGCAGGTACAAGTTCACATTGTTTAATGAACTGTATTTCTTGGTTGCTGGTGGAACAGTTTGGATAGGTACCTATTTATTTTTATCTACCATCTCTTTATCATTTTCATGCTTCAATTGCCAAAATCAGATTCTGCATGATTTTATCATACATACTCAGAACTTATCTTAACCACTCATTCATAAGTCAATCTCTTGTCATTGAATTTCTGAGTTGTTAATGCTTCATTGAATGAAATAGCCATAGCATAAAGGTTTTATACTTGTTCTGTGCAGACTCTTCCTTGCCAGAGACGGATGTAAGACATGGTTTCCATGAGTCAAAGAAGGGGGAAGCCACAAATGTTAAAGTAGTTGAGGCAGAAGTGAGCTGCAGTGGGGAGGGTACTAAGTATGATAGTGATGGTTATGGTTCTGCTAATGGTAGCCCAATGGATTATGATGAAGAATTTCATAAATCGTACTCATGGAAAGATGAATCAGCATCCCCTTGGGAAAATAGAAATCCTAGCCAGTCTCATCATTCTTTTGACATGATAGAGGCCCTTAATAAGAATGATGATGTTGGTAGGTTTCTGTACTTAGAAGGGGTAGAATATATCATGTGGTGCACCTATGACGTGCACTTTTATGCTTCTTTTGCACTTCTTGAGTTATTTCCCAAAATTGAACTCACTATTCAGCGTGATTTTGCCAAAGCTGTGTTATCAATGGATGGAAGAAAAGTGAAGTTTCTTGCTGAGGGTGATGTGGGAATACGCAAGGTTAGAGGTGCTGTACCTCATGACCTTGGCACACATGATCCATGGTATGAAATGAATGCATATAATATACATGATACCAGCAAGTGGAAGGATCTGAATACAAAATTTGTGCTTCAAGTGTATAGAGACTTTGCCGCAACAGGGGATATGTCATTTGGGGTTGATGTTTGGCCTGCAGTTCGAACTGCCATGGAGTACATGGAACAGTTTGACAGGGATGATGATGGTCTTATTGAAAATGATGGGTTCCCAGATCAAACATACGACACTTGGACAGTTCACGGTATAAGTGCTTACTGTGGTTGCTTATGGCTTGCAGCACTCCAAGCTGCCGCTGCAATGGCCTATCAAGTAGGTGACAAGTTCTTTGCTGAACTGTGCAAAAACAAATTCGTGCAGGCTAAGTCAGCATTTGAAGAAAAACTGTGGAATGGTTCATATTTCAACTACGATAGTGGGTCAAGTAGTAATAGTAAATCTATACAGGCAGATCAACTGGCAGGACAGTGGTATACAGCATCTTCAGGCTTGCTTCCACTTTTTGATGATTTCAAAATTAGAAGTTCTCTCCAAAAGATTTATGATTTCAATGTTATGAAAGTATGTGGAGGCAGGATTGGTGCTGTGAATGGTATGCATCCCAATGGAAAGGTTGATGAAACTTGCATGCAATCACGTGAGATTTGGACTGGTGTCACATACGGTGTAGCCGCTACCATGATACTTACTGGGATGGAGGATCAAGCCTTCGCAACTGCTGAAGGTATTTTCACTGCAGGCTGGTCAGAAGAGGGCTATGGGTAAGTTGGTTGCAACGAGTCCAATTTGTAAATCCCAGTCCGTAAATGTTTTGTACTGTGGTCTCATGTAGTTCTGCTTAGTGCATTTCTCCTTGCCTCATTAATTCTGATGAACTTCATCTTATGTTTGTTTTTTAATATTTTTTGGATCTATTCAAATAATGACAGTAGTTCTTGCTATTTCACTCCCCTATTGGTTGTTGCTTGAAAATCATGTTTGAAATGCTTAAGAAGGCACTCTTCGTGTTCATTATCAGATCAATTGAATGTTTGATACATATGCTTTATTTTTTCCCTTTCCTCTTTCATATTTGCAGCAGAGCTATGGTGAAAATTAGCGGGGATTTCTTGTCATTGCTGAGAGAGTTTCTATGTATCTTTTTCTCGTATAACAAATGCACTTTAACTTTTTCTTGGGGAAGAGGGTGTGTTTGGGAATTCCTTGATATCCTTGTAAAGTAAAATTCCAAGTTATGCATCATTTACAACTGCATATGTAAAGATCTCCCTTATGAACCGCTGTTTGATGGCGAAATTTTCTTGTATTTTCTGTTCCATATCACATAAGCAGAATATGCATATATGCATGTTCTTAGTGTCTGTGTTTGCATAAATTGATACCGTATTTCTGTCTGGGATTTTGTTTCTTTGAAGGAGCAACTGTTACTGAATCTTGCTTTTATGCGAGTACAGATACTGGTTTCAGACTCCAGAAGCATGGACCATTGATGGCCACTTCCGATCCCTTATATACATGAGACCACTGTCAATTTGGGGTATGCAATGGGCGCTATCACTCCCCAAGGCAATTCTGGAAGCCCCCAAGATCAATGTGATGGACAGAATCCTCTTATCTCCTAGTACAAGATTCTCTCTTGGTGAGACAGGAGTTAGGAAGATCGTCAATGAAGCCAAGTGCTTTGGCAATACTGCTTTTAGCTGTTCATGTTGATAATGACATGTAAGTTTCACGTCTTTCTAAACAGAAATTTCAATAAGAGGTTTCAACATATCTTGTGCTTCCTTGAAACTCCCAAAGTAAAATACTAGGTGGGCTTTGAGAGAAGTCCTTTTCTAAATAGAGTAATAGTCGAGTTATAACTTAGTAGCCAATGTAGTTACATATAAATGGGTTTTTTGTTACTGAATTTTGTACAGTATTTATCTTCTATTCTTTTGGCCTTTAATATGGCGGGCTGTATTTTAGGCATTTGTTGTACTAGACTTTTGCTTATTGTTTTGCATTTATGAAAATGACATCCAGATATGGAAATGAAACTCCTTGAGAACTTTTTGCCTGTAAATTTTGTATTCTCCATCTGGGATAGCTTGTATTCTTCATGATGGCATGGATGATGGTGGAAAATTGAAGTTTGGTATGATATATTGTGAGAGCAAAGCGATCCCCACCTTTTTGTCATCAAAGCAAGAACTGGAGTTTCCTCCGCAGGAAGCGTTGGATCAAAAGTACGTGTGACCGTCGTTAAGGGTACTGTATATACTAATAGCATGGTAAATAAAGGCTTCAGCAAAAGTTTTGCCTAGAGCTTTGCGTCCTGCTCTGCAAGAGGGGTCTTTTTTGCAAATTATTTACTTGAATCGATGGCGGCTGAGTTGGTGGTGAGAATGTTTGACTATGAAGGATCTGCATTTTCCACGGCCACCAAGCCCTTTTTCTTTTAGCAATTTGTCACTGAGTCCTCGTTATGGTCTTTTTCTTGCCTCTTTTTTCCCCCCCCCCCCTCAAATTGGGTATGCCCGCCAATCTATCAACATATATAACCAAGGATATGCCAAAAACACTTTACTAATACTACTAGTTTTATTACAAATCTATACTCAACACTCTGAAAATTGACACTTCCCTGGTTATTGGTGTACTAAAAGTACAAGGCTTACTGGTAATGAAGAAAGAAAAATAAACAAAAAGCAGAGAAGAAAATGGAAAGTAAAAGAGATTTTCCACTTTTAACTCATTTGCAATTTTGCTTTTGCTTCAAACGGCCCATCTTAAGTAGAATGCGGTTTGGTAAGTGGTCCTCTTCGATGGATAGTTTACTTCTCCAATTTGGTTAATTTTAAGTAGAATCAAAAACTTTTTTATGTTGAAAATGTCAAAATAAGGAAACTGATGCGCTGGAATGATATTATTAGTGGCAATCTAATGTAGGATATTCATTGGGTGATGCGTCCTGAGTTTATAATTGCCTTTTGCTCTTTCCTGGTAATTCCTGTTTTCGCATGTTTATCATCAAACTGTGCTGATTTCTTAAGAAGGAAATATGGGACGAAAACTTGAGTTGCATGAACGGAAAGATGATGAGAAAGACGATGTCGTAAAAGGCAAGTTTAAATAAGCTAAATGATGCGTATGGAGCAGCGGACACTTATCAGACCCATGTGCTAATAGTCTGGAATATTCTATGTATCGTAGATATATCCGTTGTAACAGAACAAGAAAGGCATGCAATGAATGAATGATTTTCTAATTTCTCACTCTTTCTCTGTGTGTGTGTATTCCTCTTATTCTGTATGATTGATCGTTCATTACAAGGAATTGCGTGATGTTAGTGTGGAAGTAAGCGTAAACATTCCAACATCTGGTATCAGAGCGTACGCTCCTTAGACTAGGAATGGCAAAGAGTATGCGAGGCACAAAAATTTGTCGATTGGAGTCTTGGAGGAAAGTATCAAAAGCATAATGGAGGCTCCGTCTTGACATGAAAAGGAAATTAGTGATACCAAATCCATGTTTCAACAGCTCATGCAGAAGATAGATAAAGAGGAGTCTGAGACGTCTGTGAGAAGTGTAGGAGATGGAGGATGAGGTCCAGTACTGATGGGGGCCAATAAGACGGAATTTTAGACATTTGACGACATTGGGGTGAGGAGTTGGAGCTACCGGTGTGACCAATTTTTTACAATGGGGCAAACACCTGAGGAGATGAAGATAAGGCTTGCTTCTTTTCACATGGAAAGTGTCACTGTCAAATGGTATCAACTGATGATTCGGAATCGAAAAGAGAGCAATGAAATGAAGTAGGGGGAGTTCATCTCACTCGTCCGACAACGTTTCGATGAAAATATTTTTGAGGATCCAATAGGTGATTTAAAAGAGTTACGACAGGAAGGATCGGTATTGGATTAATGCGACCTGCTTGATCGACACTCTAATAAACTCATCTTATCTAAAGAATACTTAGTGGGATTTTTCTTAAAGGGGCTCAAATCGGAGTTTGGACTAACGGTTAAAATCATGGATCCACAAACCCTACACCAAGTGTATATGTGGACATGCAAACAGGAGGGAAAAGGTGGCAGGATGGGTAGTATAGAAGGAGGTGGATCAAGCCATTACAAGGGAAATAATCATACAACTCTCTTATCAAAACCGCATACGAAGGTAGGATTGCCCAGGAAGTCACGACAGCAGAAACACTACTTACAAGAGCTATCACAATAGTAGGACATCTAGTAGTAAGGAGTTCGATGAGAAAAGAGCAAAAAGGTTGTGCTTCTGGTGCGACGAGAAATATACTTCGGAACATCATTGCCGCAGTTTCAACTCTACATGGTGGAAGACGAGGAGCAGGAGGAAGAGGAAATGAGAAATGAGGAATTGGAAGACAGAGTTCCCCTCAATCCTAAAGTCTCACTGGAGGCCATGTGGGGTTTAAGGGACCAAATCGACTACAATCAACTACGGGTCGTGGGAAGTCACCGAAAGAGGTTCCTTCATATATTGGTGGATAGTGGAAGTACTCACAACTTCCTGGATGAGAGGGTAATGTGGAAAGAAAAGGTGGATGTAGACAATATCAAGCCCATAAGTATTACCGTGGGAAGAGGACTAAAGCTGGAGTGCAAGCAAGTGTGCAGAAATTTTGTGTGGAAAATGCAAGGGGTACAGTTCGTTATGGAAGCTTAATCATCAAATTGGGAGGCTATGACATGGTGCTGGGAGTTCAGTGATTGATTACGTTGGATGATGTATTGTGCAACTTCAAGAAGCGCACCATGGAGTTCCAATGGGAAGGCAAGATCGTGAAGCTAACGGGGAAACCAAAAATGCCAGCCAAAGAAGTATCGGGCAAGAACTTCCACATGGTGATCCAGAATTGTTGGATCCCGTTCCCGAGACCCAACCTGCTTACCTAACACTTGAACCGCACTGCATTACTGCATATGATCGCTCTTAAAAGAAAACCGGAACGGAAAAAAAACAAAAGAACGAATCAAGTGAATCGGATCACAACAGGTACTAAATAAAATTGAAATGCAAATGGAGAGTCAAACGAAACAACTGAGTCGAGTCGAATACAAATGAAAATTGGGCACAAATGCGAAGCTAGAAGGATCGAGTACAAATATGAAACAAAAGATCAATTGCAACTGTAATTTCAAAACCCGACATCCGAAGCGTGAACATAGAAAATTTGTCGCGTTGGAAAGCCTTATGACTAATCCATCAGAAATCGGTGTAAATTTTTTTTGTTTTCTTTGCTTTATTGCTTTCTTAAGCATGCTTTTTATCTATCACATACAATTTATACAAATCTCATCTGACAAAATTCTTCTTATTCATCACATTCTAATTCACATCCCTTATCATCTTATCTCATACTCATGCTAATAAATTCATAAGTTCATACACAAAGTTTCTCATTCATATACTATCATAAGTAAAAATCCGGCAGCATAACGGCTGCACTTAAACCTATCCAAAATCTGCAATTAGAAAAATTCACTTCTAATAATATCACATATATATCATAATCAACCGGACCCTCCGTCCGGGATCTCAACAGAAACACAAACCTAAAATCTAAACCGCTTTAAATCATTGTCATAACGATTCATACTTATCACATTTAAACTCATATCACATCATCCATGTATATTCATCCAATATCTAATGATACATACAATGTCCCAATTGCTTTCATCATCTCAATCCAATATATACAAAATTAAATTGCGCAAATCATAACTAATACAATTTTTCATACGAAACCCCCAAGGTATACTCCATAGCCAAATCACATTCCTCAATGTCATAACTCAAGTGTTTATACAATACATAAACTCAAAATACATTAAAAACCCAAAAGCTTTCAATACTCTAATGGCATTTTAAGCCATAATTCAATTCCATAAAACTTAAACCATGACACAAATACAAATCATGTGCAAAATGCTGATATCCTGATGTCTTTCATCCGATCTCCTGCACGGATACCTGGAGATGGGGATGAAGGGGGGGTGAGCTAGAGAGCTCGTGGATAATATGCTTGTACGTTGAAAAATAAGTAAAAATCATTTCTCAAAACTTTGTCATCTTATAAAGAATTTCTCATTAGAAATTTCATCAAATGGTTATTTCACAAACTTCTTAACCTTTCAAAACTTTTATACCAAAATGCTAATAACTGTCACAATTAAAACTTCTCTTTCTTATTTCTTGTAAAACTCAAATTCTTATTTTCACAAGGCATGAACAACTTCAAACATATGAATGCATCATATTTCAATCAACATCAAATCATATAACACATCATAATGGTTTGGCAAAGTCCATACACATGATGACTACACAATTCCATAAATGGCCTTGTGTAGTCTTACACATAAGGGAGTCCGAAAAGGAACTCCGTGCCACTTGCGGGCAGCCGGGAGAAGGCTATACACATGATGTCAACGTGCACGTGACGGTTTCT
>JANTNU010000005.1:10873992-10887994 GCA_024752395.1 Erythroxylum havanense | reverse complement strand
ACTTAAACTAAAAGACAATTTAAAAGGGCTAAAAGCCCATCTCCTAATCTTTAAGCCCTAAAACCTAAGCAAACTTCCCAATTTACCCTAACTTCATCTTATTCTTTTTAATTCTACCAACTTGTTAAAATTCTAATTTTAACTAAATTCCTCCAATTAATTTCTATAAATTAAGCACTAAATCTCAAATTATTCTAATAAAAAAATAATTAATCAATCTAAACCTCAAAATAAATCAAATATGCTTAAAGCGAATCGGGGTCCAACAGAAGTGCAAAAAGGAACTGCGGAGATATTCTTCAAAAAAGTGAACTTATAGAAAGTATAATGTTCTAGCCTTGAGCCTCATCTTTAAATTTTGGATTGAATGATTTCTTGACATCTTTCACTGCACTACCTGATAAGAGAGGATAACTTAAGTTTTTTTAACCCCTTTGTGTAAGGATTTGCCTCTGATCTTTACATGTTTGTAAAACACTTTCTAAAGATCCTTCTTGCTGACTATCAAGAACTCAGGACTTTAGATACGTATGTTATGAAATATCTTTGTTGGAATAATTCTTTGTGGGACATATCATAGTGTGACCTTTGATTAAGTTGGATGGTTTTCTGTTAATGAATGATTGTACAGTTGTTCATATGATTTGATTACTAGTTTAAAATTTTAATACGTTTCTTTCTTAATTAGTTTAACAAAAAAAGAATGATAGGATTTTCACTATGTTTAAACATTGTTCTTCAGTAATACTGTCTAATTTTGCTTCTAATGACTATTCACATTGATCTAACTTCAAAAATAGATTGTTATACTCATATGTGATTTAAGTATGCATTGAACTGATATCATGATGCCTTTTCTGGTGTGGCTCAGGCTATTTTCATATCGAGTTAGTCATTGAGCTGCTATGTGTGATATAATTAACATTTGGCAAGTAAGGTTTCTGGATTTCTATGCTTGTGATTGTGAAATGTATTCATTGATGCCTTGTCATTGCAGGTAAAACAGATCCATATGTTGTGCTAAGGTTGGGTGATCAAACTATATTAAAAAGAACAGCCAGACCACTGTCATTAGGCCTCCTGGTGAGCCCATTTGGAATCAACTAAATCGAAAGCATAGTCCAATGATGCATTTGTGAACTTAAGTTGCATGAGTTTCTTTTTTAACTACATTTAATTACTTTTTTCAGGATTTAAATATGCTTGTTGTCAATCCTAGGAGACAAAATTGTTAATCCAAGTGAATGACTCTTTTAAATTTGTTAATTTGACCATTGGCATGGGTGTGATAAGTTATTTTATTATGGAGTAAGTTATTTACATTGATAAAGAATTGGACTCACTTTCCAAGGTAGATGCATCGCTTAGTCTTGACAATAACATAGACAAAGTTTGTAAAGATGTCAAATTTGTAGGGACTGAGAATGTACATTGACATTACGCATTCAACACATTCAATTTTGTATGTTTATCATCTTACAGAAGCTTGTAGATGACTATGATACATGGCTACAAATGGAGGAATTTTCTTTTGCCTTATACGGCTTTCTGTTAGTTACTGGCATAGATAAGTACTAAGTTGATTATAACTTAGTTAAAAAGTTCGCATCTTTTAACTTATTTATCTTTTGGGCCCTATAGATCTGGGGAAATGGCTGGCCTATGTTGGCTTCTAGTTGTGTACCTTATTTTGGTTGTTTGGCATTCCCAATGTATATAATATCTCTAATTTTTTGTTATTTATTATATCACGTACACCATTTTCCTATAGCTATGCATTTCTCTAGATCTTTTGTTTGTGTTGCATTCTAATGCAATTTGCCAAATCAAATTTTCTTTCATTCAAAATCCTTTGGTATGATAATATAGTTTAAACATTTTTTCTTCTTTTTCTTTACTCTTTAACAGAATTTAGATGGTGTGTACCACTTTCACGTGAAGTTTGTGTGATTGTTATTTGTGGAAACTGCAATAGTTAATGTCTCACCTTCTCTTGTCTTTGAACTTTGGTCCAAAAGTTTGGAAGAGGTAACTTCAGTGTACTAACTTCATCTTACTTCATTTTATATTGAATCACATTCATAGTTTATAATTGCAATATTTTTGACACTCTTAATTCTTTCTTTAATCTCTCTTTGCCCGTAGTTTGTACATGCTCTGTGTCTGCCTGAATTTTAAGTTCAAGAACAATTCGATTCCATAGTTGGCAACTAGTTGAAAATAAAAGAAAAACAATAATTGTAAATCATGTTTCGACTTTGTTTTAGCAATCCTATTAAAGTTTGCAATTATTGATATGTAACCTGTTAATCTTAATGGTAAGTGATGGAGAAACTTGTAGATATTTTCCATTTTTACTGCTGGAGATACATGAGACCTTTGGAAATGTTGGTATGTACTCGTCTAAAGTTTTGAAAATGTAATACAATTGGCATGTTTGCATGGTTTATCATATTCTTAATATTATTTGTTATTATAACTTCTTTAACTTATCCTCTTCTTAATGTTATTTTCAAACTTCTAATTAACCTGATTTTATGTACGCAAGTCCTACTGTACATACTCTTATGTCTTTGCAATAATATGGTTTACCGACTTTTAAGGATTTTTGATAAAGATAATTTTGATGCTTTCAGGTTACAAGATCAAGTTCAACTCCCCAAAAAATAAGGGATCAATTATATGAAGACTTGCCCAAGTTACTAGCACATACTGAAAGACAGATACCCCAGTTGGGAGCAGCAGCCTCTATAGGAAGCCCATCATGCTTGATCGTACTGAGGTAGCTATCTATGCTTCTGATTAATTTTTCTAGTTATCTATGCTACTGATTGATGGTTCTGGTTGTACTTGATTTAACGGAACATCAGTGCCTGCGACATTAGATCTAATGAATGCAATTTGAGATTTAATGAATAAAATTTGAGATAGATTTAGTTTCATTAAATGAAGTCTGATAGTAGTTGAGGTTTATATGGATTTGCTACAGTAAAACTGTGTAAACTGAAGGTTATTGTAGCAGTTAGTAGAAAGTAGCCACTTTTTGTATTTATTTCATTTAATTTCATTTATAACTTTATTGATTACTCTCAGCTACTTCACTGTCTCTTTTCACCTTTAAAATGGAACATAATCTTACATACCTGATCAGTGACTCTGATTCTTAATCGATTCCTTATGGGTTCACTTGGATCTTGCCAATGCTGTCTTCCTTTGTTTTTATTTGTAAGTTTTGTTCTTTCTATGTTCTGATCATGCCTCATTTGATTGAAAGGAGAATTGTTTCTATTTTTTGATTGAATCTTGTATTTTTGGGTTCTAATCGAGTTTGCGTGGGTACTACTTGTTACTTAGTGTCAAGATTCAAGTGTTGTTTCTTAAACTTGTTGTTGCTTCGGTGTTAGTGCTTGAGTAGTTACAATAACATCATATTGAATGCATATAGACCCATTTATATTGAAGCCTTCAATTATGAATATATTTAACTTGTATAGTCCTAAGAGATTGACGAACTTAAGTTTGTTTGTGTATACACAGATGAATTTGGCTCCGCTTGCATTTGTTTAATCATTTAGACAATCACAGAGGCTGAATTGATGTTAAATTAGAGGCGTTAACATAACCTTTTCTTTTAATAGAGCATTAAATTGAAAGTTTGGTGGCCCAAGATATACAGCTGGCGAGTGGTCATTTTTGGTTTATAACGTGTGTCAAGACCCTAGGGTATTTATCACTTATAAAAATTTTAGGGATTCCATATTACTTAAACACAATTTTAAAGTACGAATTAACAATGACTTTTGATTTATAGTAATGCTTAAGGATTAAAAAGTGTGCATATTTATTGAATAGATCAATAACCACCAATATTATCAAGAAGTGGTAAGATAAAGGAAGTCCTTATATGAAATCTTTATTAATATCAACCCAAAATTACCTAAAAATAGGGAGTGGTTGTAGTAGACCTAGTTGAGCAATGATTTCATACTTGTTTTATTGACAATCTTTTTATTTCTTCTCCTCATGGCATACCCTTATTTTTATAGTTGTAAATTAATGAACACTTAGTCCCTAATTTGAAATTCTTTGTCACTTCTCCTTATGATTGCTTGTCTTTGTCACTTATGTATGTTTGTTGCCTCCTACTATTTTAAGTACTCTATAAATAAAAACAATATTATTTAAATAGTTTCTTTTCTGTCTTGGAGCAATTGGTCAATTGTCACCAATTTTGAATAACCTACAAAATAAGGCACATAACAGGAGTTGTGCCCGTATAAAGCCTCGAAAGGGAAAGCATCGATTGTTAAATGGTAGGTGGTATTCTACCACCATTCTACTAGTAGTGCTCATGGGTATTATTTGTGAAGAAATTTCCCTATCATACATTTGAGATAGGTCTCTAGTGTTCTATTAATAACTTTATCCTATTTATCAATTTGATTATTATATGGTGATCATAATTGTAGCAACTCCTTATCAATTATATAATTCTTGCAAACATAGCTTAGAAAAATTGGGTCTTTATCACTTAAAAATTAGGCATTCCATATAACTTAAACACATTTTTAAAGTACGAATTAACAATGAATTCTAATTTATAGTAATGCTTAGGGGTTAAAAAGTGTGCATACTTATTGAATAGATCAATAACCACCAGTATTATCAAGAAGTGGTTAGATAAAAGATGTCTTTCTGTGAAATGCTTGTTAATATCAACCCAACATTACCTGAAAATAGGGAGTGGTTGTAGTAGACCTAGTTGAGCAATGGTTCAATACTTGTTTTATTGATAAGCTTTTTATTTCTTCTCCTAATGGCATACCCTTATTTTTATAGTTGTAAATTAATGAACACTTAGTCCCTACTTTGAAATTCTTTGTCACTTGTCCTTATGTTTGCTTGTCTTTGTCACTTATGTTTGTTTGTTGCCTCATACTATTTTAAGTCCTCTATAAATAAAAACAATATTATTTGAATAGTTTTTTTCTGTCTTGGAGCAATTGGTCAATTGTCACCAATTTCGAATCACCTACAAAATAAGGCACATAACAGGAGTTGTGCTCGTATAAAGCCTCGAAAGGGAAAGCGTCGATTGTTGAATGGTAGGTGGTATTCTACCACCATTCTGCTAGTGGTGATCATGGGTATTATTTGTGAAGAAATTTTCCTATCATACATTTAAGATAGGTCTATTAAGAACTTTAACCTATTTATCAATTTGAGGATTATATGGTGATGATAATTGTAGCAACTCCTTATCAATTATATAATTCTTGCAAACATAGCTTAGAAAAATTGGGTCTTTATCACTTATAAAAATTTTAGGCATTCCATATAACTTAAACACATTTTTAAAGTACGACTTAACAATGACTTCTAATTTATAGTAATGCTTAGGGGTTAAAAAGTGTGCATACTTATTGAATAGATCAATAACCACCAGTATTATCAAGAATTGGTTAGATAAAGGATGTCTTTCTGTGAAATCCTTGTTAATATCAACCCAACATTACCTGACAATAGGGAGTGGTTGTAGTAGACCTAGTTGAGCAATGATTTCATACTTGTTTTATTGACAAGCTTTTTATTTCTTCTCCTCATGGCATACCCTTATTTTTATAGTTGTAAATTAATGAACACTTAGTCCCTAATTTGAAATTCTTTGTCAGTTCTCCTTATGTTTTCTTGTCTTTGTCACTTATGTTTGTTTGCTGCCTCATACTATTTTAAGTCCTCTATAAATAGAAAGAATATTATTTGAATAGTTTCTTTTCTGTCTTGGAGCAATTGGTCAATTGTTACCAGTTTCGAATCACCTACAAAATAAGGCACATAAGAGGAGTTGTGCCCGTATAAAGCCTCGAAAGGGAAAGCATTTATTGTTGAATGGTAGGTG
Organism: Erythroxylum havanense; assembly: GCA_024752395.1. NCBI lineage: Eukaryota > Viridiplantae > Streptophyta > Magnoliopsida > Malpighiales > Erythroxylaceae > Erythroxylum > Erythroxylum havanense. Next base: position 10,882,095 of record JANTNU010000005.1, on the reverse strand, counting down.
GTATTCTATCACCATTCTATTAGTGGTGATCATGGGTATTATTTGTGAAGAAATTTCCCTATCATACATTTGAGATAGGTCTCTAGTGTTCTATTAAGAACTTTAACCTATCTATCAATTTGAGGATTATATAGTGATGATAATTGTAGAAATTCCTTATCAATTATATAATTCTTGCAAACATAGCTTAGAAAAATTGGGTCTTTATCACTTATAAAAATTTTAGGCATTCCATATAACTTAAACACATTTTTAAAGTACGAATTAACAGTGACTTCTAATTTATAGTAATGCTTAGGGTTAAAAAGTGTGCATACTTATTAAATAGATCAATAACCACCAATATTATCAAGAAGTGGTTAGATAAAGGATGTCTTTCTGTGAAATCCTTGTTAATATCAACCCAACATTACTTGAAAATAGGGAGTGGTTATAGTAGACCTAGTTGAGCAATGGTTCAACACTTGTTTTATTGATAAGCTTTTTATTTCTTCTCCTAATGGCATACCCTTACTTTTATAGTTGTAAATTAATGAACACTTAGTCCCTAATTTGAAATTCTTTGTCACTTCTCCTTATGTTTGCTTGTCTTTGTTACTTATGTTTGATTGCTGCCTCATACTATTTTAAGTCCTCTATAAATAAAAACAATATTATTTGAATAGTTTCTTTTCTGTCTTGGAGCAATTGGTCAATTGTCACCAGTTTCGAATCACCTACAAAATAAGGCACATAGAAGGAGGTGTGCCCGTATAAAGCCTCGAAAGGGAAAGTGTCGATTGTTGAATGGTAGGTGGTATTCTACCACCATTCTGCTAGTGGTAATCATAGGTATCATTTGTGAAGAAATTTTCATGTCATGCATTTGAGATAGTTCTCAAATGTTCTATTAAGAACTTTAACCTATCTATCTATTTGAGGATAATATGGTGATGATAACTGTAGCAACTCCTTATCAATTATATAATTCTTGCAAACATAGCTTAGAAAAATTGGGTCTTTATCACTTATAAAAATTTTAGGCATTCCATATAATGTAAAAACCCGTCACCGATGAGAAGGTTATATTGGTAAATTAGGACGGGATAGAATTTTTACCGCCTATTATTGACTGAACATTCTTTTGGCCTCTAATTTTAGAGGAGTGCGTCTTTTGCACATGCGCATATTGGCACATGCATTCATGACATTTTTCCGGCATTTGATTTTGAATTTGATATGAATTGTGAAATTGTGAGATAATTAGATTTGATTACGATTTATTGAAAATTGAGGAATAATTAAGTTTAAATATTGAGTTGAAACTGTATTAGAGCGATTGCTAATTGATAGCGACTCTTCGGAAATTTTTCGAAAAATTCGGAAGAAAAAGTCCGGGCCGGAAATCCTCCGAACGATGGACTGATTGACTATATAGTGCTAGAATAATGGGTATATGGCAATGGAGAATTTAGATATATGATTTTAGAAATTAATATGACGAGTCATTGAAATTTGGAGACGAATTGGACTAGAAATAAAATTGAAAAGAGAAAGAGATTTAAATGTTTTGAGAGGAAAAAGACAAGAGGCTTATTTGTTCTTCATATAAATGCCTTAAGTTTTGAGATTTGAAGAAAAAAAATCTCTCTCCTAGGGCACGATCGTTTCTCGTTTCCTAGTGATTTTCGATTCTTCCTTGGAAATTTTGCTTGGTCCTTCATTGTGATGGAAGAATAGCTTGAATCTTTGAGAGAAAATGAAGATCTGTTGGAGTTTGAGAGTTCACTGTGGGTGTTAGAGAAAGGAATTTGGATTACGGAAGATCTGAGGTTTTATGCTTAATTGGTAACTTAATGGGTTTAATGTTGCTGATTTGTCAGCTTAATGCATTCATGGGGTTAATTGTAAAAGATTGGAGGTATTTTTAGATAAGTTATGGTTGAATTTAGAGAGAGAAATGGCGAAAATCAGTCAGAGAAGACGACCTGCGACTTGCACATCGCAACGTGCGTGAAGCCTCACCGCGGCGAATCAACGTTTAATTCGTCACGGCGAGCGGGAAGGAAGACGTCGCGGCGAGCTCCAAAACGTTGGACGTCGCGGCGAGCTCCTCTCGACGTCGCGGCGAGCTCGAGTTTTCCACACCGCGTCGAGCCCTCTCCCATGCATCGCGGCGAGCCCCAAGGAGAACGTTCCCCGCGGCGAGCGTCGTTACACGTCGCGGCGAATGGCTTGAGGTCGCGGCGAGGGATAAATTTCTGATTTAAGTTAATTTAGTTTTTGGGGCATAACTAATGGTGTAGACCTCCAATTGAGGTGATGTTTGATTCGTTATGATCTAGAGAAAGAGGTCTACAATTGAGGAAAATAATGAGAGTTTGAATTCAGATTTTTGAGATCTTAATTATAGAAAGAAAGTTAAGAATGTGATATTCGGCCAAACAATGCAAACTTATTTCCCAAGTACCTTAGACGAACCCGTAGCTGAAAGCGATGAAGGTGGTGCAAAACAGTAGCGCCAACTTCAGTAATCGACATCAAGTGAGACTGCAATTACAAGGCAGAGTAATATACTCACGAACTGCATAAATTCAGTTGACAGCCATCATTACCAGAGAAAATAATCAGCACAACTGAAAATTTTCAATTCTCCAATCCCGAATCTAAGTTTAAAAAGTCGGGATAAAGATTTATTCTTTTCATTTCTAAAATTCATTTGAACGTGCAGAACAAATCTAGAAAACAAATCCAAAGGAATTAAGATTGCATACTACCAAAGGGATTCAGAGGAAAATGGGAATAAATAAAATGGACAACATCGTCTGTTGTCGGATGTCGGACGTACTGACGAACCTTGCTGTCAATAAAGAAAACCGAGCCGGTACTTTGTGCCTGAACGCATTCAACCACAAATTGATGAGACCAACAGATTAAAAATAAAAGAAGTGCACATAAATCGGGGGAAGAGATAGACAGATAGATGCGTGCCTGCGATAATGGACGTAGGACAGTGGAAACGACAAGCAGGTAGAATAGAAACCGCTGCGTTTAATGTGAACATCCATTTTCAGAGTGTGTGTGTGCTTGTGAGAGAGAGAGATCTGCGTGGATACTGAATAACTAGATTGCAGACAGAGCGCGGGATGGAGTTTGACCGACGGCGACGGAGTCGTTCGACGTCTATGATATCTCAGTGGGCCGGCTGATATCAAGTGGATAATCGAATTAAAATACAGTGAAGGGCGGTGGAGTGCAGCGCATAAACTAACGTGATTTGCATTTATTTATGATGCGAAATTCACGCAGGATTTATATAAATAAATAATTAAGATTTATTAGATACGATAAGATATTATAAAATTAGACAAAAGATTTAAATTTGTACAAAAAAAAGCCTCGGATAAAGATACAAGATTACGATTATCGAAAATTTTAATAATAAAAAAAATCTGATATTGGCATTGATTCGATAATATTAACCTTTGAATAAGAAGTCATGTTATGTTTTCCAACTCAGTTAATTAGACTTTAATTTGACTATTCAATCTTATTTATGACTCCAAAGATAAGATCGTATGTAGCTGTTTATTTCATATACAACAGGAACAAAGTGTAGATCAACTAACTGTTGTAAAACTAATACATTAGCTACTAGAGCGTCCAGAGCAGCCGCATCATCATTTCAACTTCCAGCGCTATCATCATGAATGGGTCAGCTTCCAGATCCACTATCAGCAGCAAAATCCACAATAAAACCTCCATCATTATCAGCTCCAGCGCGATCATCATCCTCAGCCCTCTGTGGATAATAACTAGCACTAATGCCAATATTAGCTTTTCTCCAATTGTATGCTTTGGGATCAGGCTATGAATTTAATGTGACGCTAGCTTATACATATTATTAAGAGATGTTGTACATGAAAGAACTGTCAATAAAATAACAAAAACAAATTTAATCATACTTAATAAGAAGCTTAGTGTAATAAGTTGTATTAGACTCCTATTGCTAATAGAAGTCTTAATAACGTTATGTTAATAATAATAAAGATTATGATAATAACAGCAATAATAATAGGACCTATGCATCAAATCATGGAGACAAAAGCAAAACCCTAGCATATTCACAAACACAGAGCCCATTGCTTCAGGATATGGTATACCTTTGCCTCCTGATCTCTCGTTTAAAAACTCTCGTCGCAGGAGAACTCAAGCTTTTCAAAGCATTCAGCAACTCAAAGAAGAGTGATCTCTTGAGAAAGCCGATGTTCCAATCGAAACCCCAACCTCTTCCTCTCTACCCTTCTCTTAACTTCATCGTTCTGGATTCCGCAAGCAAGTACAAGCGTACGACCTTAACAACAAAAAGAACTTAATTTTATATGGAATAGTAATTTTATATGGAAGAGACTTCTAACTATTGTTATACTTATAAAAGACTTGGTATACAAAAATACTTTTAAAGATTAGATTAGGGACTCTTATCAACCAATCGTCTTTTGTTTTTATCGTATTTTAATTTCTATTGAAAAGATATAATTTAAATTAAATTAAATCACTTAATTAGTTATTATCAAAATAACAATTTATTAATGAATTAGAGATCCCTATCAACCTACTATTTTTTGTCATCACCATAATCGTATCCTACCATATAATTTGATTTAAATTAAATTAAATCTCACAGTTAAATATCATCAAACTAATAACTCATTAATTTCTTAAAACTTTGAATGTGTTTATCTGAACCACACCCAAAAGGTAAATTTTTATCCAACATATTAACTTTCCTGACCAGCCAAACTAAAATTAAAGAGAAGGTAAAAATAAAAACAATAAGAAGTCTTTATTTTTAAAAAAAAGTGAGGTTTCTAGATTAAGAAAAGAATGTTAATTTGTAAATTTTTTTATAAAGATAAAAACTAAAAATGAATTACTTTAGGGTTTCTCAATGTCTAATACAAACTTTAAAAAAGTAGAAAGTACGGCTTTATATTTTACAATAAAAATGTTATTCAAACATACAATTCTATTTTTAAAATTTTCTTAATTCTTTTCAAACAATGGTTTCATTTTTCTATGGAGCCTAATATGACTCCATCAATTGACTTTTCAAAATCTTTTAACTAAGGGTGAAAATTGAGCTTATAAGACTAATATAAAAAATAATTAAACTCATTCAATGAATAAGCATATCCTTCTTAATTGCAAAAGGGATTTAATCGTTAATGGCAAAGACTTGATAAATAGAAAAAAGGTTAGGGTTAATTATAATAAAAATTTCAAGCTTTACTCAATTTTGTAGTTATAACTCAAAATTTAAAAAATGACAATAAAATACTCAAAATTTCAAAATTTTTAATTCTAACCCGAACTTAAAAAGCAGTAATAAAATATTCAAACTTTCAATTTTTTTTCAATTCTAACCTGACATTATTGTTTCCATTAAGTTTGCTAACGTGATTTGATATGTGTTTCAAAAATCTTAACTATTAATACACGTCAACCAAAATTAAAACAACAAATGAATATTATTAAAACAAAATTTTTGTTTAAAAATGACTTAAATTAGATTACGTAGTCTTGACGACTTTACGCCTTGATTTCAATTTTTTCTTTCGTTTTCAATTTGTTCTCTCAACACCCTTACCTTTCAATTTTTAAATTATGCAGCCTCAATGCACTTACATTAAGGGTATCGAGAAAACGAACTGAAAACAATAACCTTATTGGTGCATTACATGTGAAAGTAGTTTAAGGCGTCAAAAAAACACACAAAAAATAAATGGTTGAAGGCTGAGGTAAAACAAGTAAATAACAAAAGGTTGAGGCTATGTAACTGATTTAGGAATTATATTTTTAACAAAGACGTTGTTTTATTAATATTTATTTATTGTATTAATTTTGGTTAACGTACATTAATAGTTAAAGTTTCTCAAATATGTGGTAGGTCACGTCAGCAATCTTAATGTTTTTTAAAATTAAAATATTTTATTAAGTATTACAAAAGCTACAAAAATCACATTACAATGATATACTTAATACGTCCACAATTATTAAAAATTAATCTATACTGCTACTTTACAATAGTCACAATGAATTATAACATCTAAGTGACTTTCATGTTAGGAGTAAGTGCATCCCACTTGGAATTTACGATGAAGGCAACTCTATCACAAATATCAGTTATTTGTGGTATTGAAACTAATAAATATCAGTTAGCAGAAGTGATTATTAATATCACAGGTCATATTCCAATAAATGCTTAATGTGAGGATACACTTAAATCTCTTAAGTTGAGTAGATAATAGAATATTAACGAGAATTCACATTAAATATCAAGTTGTTAACAAATTTAATGTAGCTATTAAAGTCGTGTTATAATTGAAAAAATAAAAGTTTAAATTATTTATTGTTACTTTTGTAAGTTCACACTACAATTGAAAAAAATAAAAATTTAAGTAATTTATTATCATTTTTAAAATTTTAAATTATAATTATAAAATTAAGTAAAATTAGAAAAAAAAAATTAATCGACTAAAAAGGTTAAACTCGACTGAATTTTCCTATAATAAAGAGGGTTGTTCTGGTAGCACGAAAGTAGGTCATAAAAGATAGGGCTGCCACGTAGCCATGTAGCGCTACGTAGATACTTGCTATTCCCTAATCCCTATAGTGCATTAAACGTTGTACTTAACAGCTTCCTTACCAGTACCTTTTGCTGTTACTTTCTACAGCTCGAGTCCTAGCACCGTAGCCTCTCCTACCTTTTCATTCCTTCTCACGACTTACGAGACCTAGTATTTCATCTGGTTCATGGACTTTTGAGCTTTGGAGTTTGGAGTATCATCAGTTGTGACCGGTCTTTTATACTCAGTTCCAGTTTCATGGCAGTAGCTTGTCAAAACTGTCAGAACCAAAAATCTATTTTGATATTTCTCCTCCTTGGCCTTCTCTTGATTGCTCCTCTTGTAGCTCGTCCGATCGATTTCCCTAAGAAATCCATGACCCATTTGTCTTCAAAATCTACTAACCGAACAAAACAAACTATCACGAAAATGTATTTGCATCATCATCCTCCTACTAATACCATTAGTGATGTTGCTGCTGCTGCTGCTGTGACTACTACTATGACTATAATTACTAGACCTACTCATGGTTCCATTTCAGATCATCAAAAGTTTAAAGCAGCTGCACATGAGGTCCCTAGCGGCCCGAATCCAGAATCCAACAAGTAAGCGAAAGGAAGCCTGAATTTTCACCAATGTCTTAGAGCCTCATGTCTATGCATCCATCATCGTTATCCTTTTTCCTGTTTGAACGAGAACCAGAACTAGATAGATCCTGCATAGCGAGCAAGATACCCTGATAAGTCTCGTTGTTATGCTTTTTCTTCACTTCTGTGATGTCCCGAAATTTGCAGTCTTTTTGCTTGATCTTGATGTCTTTGATATGTAAACACTTTCAAACAAGAATAAATTGGTGTACTATAGATATAGAACCAAGTAGATTAAACATCATCCAGAGCTGAAGTCTCATGGTTGGTTTTTGTCATTGTAAATTTACATTGCATTTCCTCGGGGTAACAAGGAATATATCCTGTTTTCCGGTCACGGTGATGTTACATTAAGGATCTGATGTGGGGTTATAAGAAGGGCCAAGACGCAGTTCTGATATTATTAGTAATCAATATTGATTGGCCTGCAGTGTGGAAAATACATGATTAAATGACTGTAAAATACTTGCTTAAATGACTGTCTTGTTCTATTCAAGTTGAATAGTATAGAAACAGTTTAAGCTGAAGTTATACATGCCAGAAAGACATCTGAGACAACTGCCAGCTAATCCACAGCAAGAGACATATAGTGTCAGATATGACATGAAATCACAATGTCCTAACGTTGGTTTTAGGCTGATGGCACCATTCATTCAATAGGTTATGGATTTTTGCATTTGGCTTGTCAAGCACAAAACACAAGGATCCGGACAAAAGAAAAGTCGTAAGGTACGATTTCTCATTAATATCACAGGTCAGAGTCAGAGTCTTTGAACCAGTTTTTGGAAGAATAAGAAAATGAAGTGTAGTTTCTACTTCCTATCAATATATTTTATTGAGATTGAGCA
>JANTNU010000005.1:10608521-10621933 GCA_024752395.1 Erythroxylum havanense | reverse complement strand
ATTTATAATTATTATTAGTAATAAAAATATTTATTATTATTTTAAAAACAAAAATTCAAAATTCAAAATAATTATAACTGTTGAAATAAATAAAATAACTTATTAAAAAACTTTGAGAAAAAGGGAGGAGAAGGAGAAATAAGAGGGAGGGAGGGAAATTTTAATTTTTTTAAAACTTTTACAAAAAAAATCCCTTATTTTTAAATTTTTTTGATATCAATCAGTATTTGGCCGATATTTTAAATACCAGCTAGTACTATTTAATACGGGTCGGTACCAATATATATTCAAACCTGGTACGACCCACTCTTTATTTCGTATCGCTTTTGATCCAGTATGTACCGGTATTCATAATATTGTCTTCAATTATTCTTATTGTTCTTTCATTAGTAGGATTTTGAATCTTTTTCTCGGAAGTTTTAATCGACAATCTTCAAGTTCATATTTTTTTCTTATTTAACAATTTCAATTTTTATTTGATTTTTAGGGATATAATTGAAAATATAAGTTAAAATTAAGTTACATTCCATCAAATATTATTGCATATCAAACACTATAATAAGAATCCATCTAACTTTCCTATTAGAATTCTTATAAGTATCCAAACATGTGAATATCTTTACTTTCCATAAATTTATTTTTCAAAAAATCATATTCCAAATTTGCTTTACTTTCCCGCCAACCATTTGCAAATCATGTAAAGATATAAATGATGATAAGTTTTAGTCAACTTTTAATTTGTAGTCAAATATGTAACTCTATTTTAACAAAATACATAAAATAAAGATATATTTTTTTAGTGTCCTACGACTATAACCAATTCAAAATGGCCTCAAAATTAATCAACAAACTATGTTTAGTGGTTGTCATCTTTGAGCATGTTATGTTAGAAGCATACATTGATAATTAATATGTTCAATGTATTGATGCATTTCTATATCTTTGTTCCCTCATATTTCATTTGTTTTGATAAAATACATTTTTAAAAAGAATGTAATCTTAAATATACTCGTGCTTAGCCCATGTATCCCTCTAAAGTTGTTCCATTACATGACAATTTTTAAGCTATAGTGTATTAAACGTTGTTCTTAAATTTACGCTTAGGGTGAATAATATATATGCTTCAAAACGTATACATGTTTTAAGTTATATACTTTACTATAGCTATGCCATCATATGACATAGTCTCCTATATAGTCATGCATTAATTCATGTTTAAAGCTTTAAGTGTCTAGTAAGAATCAAGCCATAGGACACAATCGTCTGGTATATTGTGTTTAGAATAATGAACTTTGATAATAATATTTTTATCTTTCGATGATCTTTATAGTGAAGAAATCATCTTGTTAAATTATTAGTTTAATACTAATAAGATGATTTGTATTGATATGTCTCTTTTATGGGTCTAATTGTACTACTTCTATTATTATGACAGGATTAGTCCACCTATGATGTTTGTTAAAGCTTCATAATTTGTATTTATGATTTGTGATATGTGCTTAAATGTTGGTTCATTTGAATTATTACACTTAGTGAATAATGCTTTAGAAATGCTTAAGATACTCATTTTGACTCATATTTAATTTTAGGTACATTTCAGAAGTGAAGGAGTTAAAGTGACTTGAAAGTATATTCATTAAAGCCATCCTCTTAATATCCATATCTAATGATTCATTGAGCAAGAAGAAGAAGAGAAAAAATAGAATGTGAAGGAAAAAACAAAGGAAGAAGAGTCTCACGACCATACATTAATGTGCATAGGCATGAGACAAGATAGAATGTGAAGGAAAAAACAAAGAAAGAAGAGTCTCCCAGTCGCATATTGGTGTGCATGGGCGTGAGAAACCTCTCATGCCTATGCAACATCTCTCATGGTTGTGGGAGGTCTCTTATAGGTTATCGTCCCATTGACAAGTGTGTCACAGGTATCACAAGGGTGTGACAAAGCATGTCACACTCGTGAGTCCATTTGCACACCCGTGTGAAGGGACACCTATCCCATTTTAAACCTAGTTTTTATCTATAAAAAAACATTTTATGGTGGCCGAAATAACTCATTCAAGTCAGAAGCGATTAAAAAGGTTTTCTCTTCATCTCTCAACTCCAACTAGGGGTGAGCATTATTCGGGCCGGCCCGATTACCCTGCCCGACCCGAATTAATTCGGGTAAAAAAATTTCAAAATTCGGGTAATTCGGGTATTATCCGAATTATTTTCGGGCTAGGGTCGGGTAATTCTAAAAAACTTCAGGCCGACCCAATTATCCGAATTAGGTTATAAAAATACAAAATTTCGGGTTTTTTTTTTTAAAAATTAACAGAAAAAACAACTTCGAGTAATTCGGGTAAAGCCGAACAAAATTTCGGATAATTCGGGTCGGGTAAGCTCGGGTAAGAAAAAGTTCGGGTTCGGGCCGGGTAAGATGAAAAAAAATTAGGGTAATTCGGGCCGGGCCCGAACAGTGAAATTTCGGCCCGAATTACCCGAATGCTCACCCCTAACTCCAACAGAGGCGAAGATGGTGATGGCCGATGCTTGAAGCTTGAAGAAGGAGATGTAAGGCTAACTTCCTGATGTCAGTTCTATGGTGAAATCAACGTCGAGTCATGGTTAAGCTATCTCATCTTGTTATTGTCAATACTCTTTCTTCGAATTGTTATTTTGATTGTGTTGATTGAATTGGGTTTTTGTATAGATGATCTTAATACGTTATTTGGATTGTTCTATTAAAAACCTATTGCTAGAATGTTAAATGTAATCTGTAATCATTACATTTAATGTTTGTTAGTAGCATTTAATGATCTTGAATCGTTAGAAACAATGTAACTTAGGTTAGATAACTTGAACGCGTGAGGTTATTACCTATATTGATAATTTTTCACTTTGTAATGCGGCTACCAAATTGAATATAGAGATCGTATTTTAGGTTATTTGACGGATAGGTTTAATTATCATATCTTAATTAACTATAATCTAAGGAAAAATTGGGATTAGTAGAGCATATTGTTAGTCTCTAATCAATAGTTCCAAGAGAGGTGTGAAGATGCTAGGATGATGGAATATGTTTAATCGTTTTTAGGTCGATATTGATACTAGAACTGAACTTTACTTATATTCAACAGATTAATGATTTTTGATTGTTTGCTATAATACTTTTTTGTTAGTTTACTTTTACTTATCTTCTAAATTGTCTAAAACCCTAAAACCACCTATTTTATTTTTTTTGCATCAATTAATTTTGTTATAAAAATTAACCAAACATTTCCTATGGATGTGATTCCTACTCACCACAACTACAAATTTTAGTGTGCAGAGTTTAGTAAATATAGTGCACTCGACACGCGCTATCAAATTTTGACACCATTGTCGGGAAATGTAATGATTTAATTTTCATTTTTCATTTTAGTTGGTGTTTTGTGAATATATTTGTTTATAATTGTTTCTTTTTTATTTAAATGTTTGTTAGTGTTGTTGTATGGTATTTACTAGACCTTCTCGTAGAGAACTTGAGCAATTGATCCGATGATCGAGAGAACATAGCGGAGATTGCAAATGGAAGCAATAATGAATTTGATAGGAGACTCGGAATCTGAATTTGAAGAAACGACGGCTAATTCGAGAACATCGAGGGAGTTAGTTACACTAGACCTAACTCAAAGATCATTATGCATGATATTTCCAAATTTTTCTTAACATGTTACTTTTAAATTAAAGTTTGGATTAATACATTTATTAACCAATTTTCATGATCTTACAGGTGAGGATGCACACAAGCATATCAAGGAGCTCAATGTGGTTTATCTGAGCATGAAGCCTCCCAGATTGATGGACAAGCAAATCATGTTGAGGGCCTTCCCGTTCTCACTCAAAGATGCAGCGAAGGATTGGTTATTTGATTTATCGGTTGGGAGCGTGAATACTTGGTTAGAGATGAAGAGACTATTGTGGGAGAAATATTTTTCAACATCAAAGATAATAAGTGTTCAGAAGGAAATCTATGACATCAAGTAGATACTAGGTGCGTTTTAAGAAGCTATGTGTTAGTTGTCCGCATCACAACTGTAATACCCCACTCTTGCAAGACATGTACCCGACATCTATGAGTGATATTCGAGTCTATGCCCCATGAGGGTGGCGTGCTACAACACTCAATTATTCAAAAATCGGTATAAATTTTTTTGAAAATATAAACATAATATGCGAAAATCCATAACTAATTCGGACCCACTTGCATTCATAAATATTTTCAATCAACACAAGAAAATCAACAAAATTTTCAATAGCCATTTAGGCTCTCTCACAAATACAAAACACTTTAGTCGTTTCGGAATACAAATTTATACAAAAAATTGCAGAATATATCATCAAATACAAAATACTTATCAAAATTTCATTACATTACCAAAAACCATATATAAACATTTTCAATTTGGAAATTTATTTCAAAATAGAAATATTTGAATAAACAGGTTACAATAATTGCGGAAGACTTAATTTGATACAAAATAAAAGAAATACTAATACAAACACCAACTGATCTTGACCTCTATCTTTTACTTGCATGTCGTAGGTAAACTCTCGTTGACCTAACGAGGTATTCTTTTGATCCTAAAAAATAATTGCAAATTTTGAGTAAGTTTTGCGAACTCAATAATTGACTATCATCAATGACTCACCCAGTTACATAACACATAATTTACATCATTTCACAATTTCACATTCAATACAATTGAAACACTCATATAATGATATGCAATGCACATGAGACTCATTTTTCATTTGTTATTTTGTTGTAACCGAGTGTCTGAACTGTTCCATATCCAAAAGATACTAGGCTCATTACTAACTGTCCCTTATCCATTTAGGAGATACAGGGCTTATTTTACATAGTGAGCCTTAGGCTTTTAATCACTTTTAAGCTCAAGGCTCATTTTCACTCGTTGAGCTTTAAACTTTGATCGGTTGCTACTCAAGTTACAACTGCTATTATATTTCATGCATTCATGAAATGGAATGCATCATTCACATTTGCATAATCTCATTTAATCACTTTCTCATATCATCGGATCTTAGTCCGGCATTCAACCTTAGAGTTGAGGATTCGCACTTTCATTCATATGTAAATGCACTTTTAGAACCCATTTAACAATCAAATTACATACACTTAGTTCATCCAATTCACATTCAATGAGCACTTCAATATTTCCCTCATACAACACATTCATTGGACCTTCCGTCCGGAAACCAACACAATCAATGACATTCACATAATCATTCAAAAATCAATCAATACCAAAAATTCAAACAAAACAAACAATAGAATGAGACCATCTAGATCTACTCAGAGTACGTTCCAAAATAGTATTTGCTTCCAATTCTGGATACGCTTGAATGTGGACATTTATCCTGCACATCCTATTTATGCAATACACCATTCACACACGTTACAAAACTCATTTATGCACAAACAGTTTTATGGACTATGTACAATGCATGCTCAATGACAATCTTGGGTACTTTACCAATTTTATAACTTAATCACTCATCATTTCTTTGACTCACAAACTCAATTCTTTGATAATTTGATGTCAATAACTCATCCACTAATTTTTTTCCAATATAAATCCGTATGTGTTTAGTGGAGAGGAAACAGAGACTCTATATATGTAGATGAATATATGTGTATCACTATCAATTATCTATTTAACTCATAATATCTCTTCTTCATTACTATTTCATTTTAGCTCAACATATCTCAACCCAATCAAAATCTATCATTTTTCATAATCATCAAAAGCAAAAACATTCACTACGTATATTCATCACATTTTCTGCATTACTGCATTTTCATTTTTCTGCATTTTCAACCTTTGCATTCACTTCACTTTCTTCTTCTAGCTATCACTTTAATCTTCCTTTCTCAGCTCTAAACATCATCATACACTTTTTGTTGATCTTTCATCTTCAAAAATCATTTCTATAATCTCTTATAACATTTTGATCATTAAATCCAAAGAAGATCATATATATGGCATACTCAAAATCTCCTCACTTATTTTTCAACAAATTTGAATACCAATATTCTTAACCATTTAACTGTGAGCTAACGTGATGCATGCTTCATTTCATACAAAAATACAAAATCAAAACAACTTACTTGTTTAAAGCTCTAACATCTTCAGATCACGTGAACCTTAGTTTCTCGTGCAACCACGTACATCAACTTGAAAGTTAACAGGGGAGTTCAGTTTTTTTTTGGGATAGAAGAAAGAAATATCAAAGTGGAAGTGATGACAAATAAAGAAAAGCAAGATTTAACTTTGATGAATATTTAATAAAAAAATCTATGTTGGAGGAACTCTAAAAAAAAAGTTTCAAGAAGGATAAAGATAAGGATAGCAGCTTGTCTTTTAAGGTTATTAAAGCTTAACTTTAAAGCTTGGATACCTGTCCATTTCTTATCCACTCATCCACTTCCCTTCATTAAGACTTACTTAAGTTTAATTTATACTTAAATTTAAAACTCAATAATACCACTGCAATCACAAGTTGTAACTCGATAAATCTTTTTCAAATTTTTCCATAAACAAAGTATTTCGGGTCAAATTTGCATGTTCTTTTTGACCTCGATACTGAAGTTATTTTGCAACAATTTCTTCTAGAAACATATTACTCTATGTCTTCTGTCTCCATTGATACCAAAATCATTCAATTTGGTTCAGTGATTTGAAAGATATACTTCAAACATTTTCTGACTGCTCTTGTCCAAAATATTATACTATGCACAATTTCCATCCAGAAGTTGAACATCTTAAAAATTGAATCACAATTCGACTTATTCAGATGATTTGTATTCCTATGTCTCTAGTTTACTAAAAATAAAAAAATCATCTCATTTGAAATCCTATAGGTCCAGATATAATCAAAACACTGAAGTATATTAAGTAAGATAATCCTATTTCACTATTCCAATAGATTCCACAATTTCATTTGATCAACCTTTTTCAATTTGATTCAAAATGCTATTCCTTTTTTTGTGTAGAGATAGAAAAATGTATTATCAATCTATTAGTCTAAGAATCACTCCAATTGGAGGTCGGATGACAAGGTTAAGGCTGAAAGAATCAAACAAGATTTTTTCCTCAATCATATTGAATCTTTTTCTTTTGGGGCAACTAGCATAACTTTTTCTATAGGTATCGGATCAAGGTCATTGTTGAATGGTTTGAAAGAGGGCTTATAGGTCTATAATTTCGTGAAGACTTTGAAGGAAAATTCTATCGTCTAGAGAGTCAAATTTGGACCAGACGATATTAAATAAATAGTACACAGAAACTATTTTACAACTAGCATAACTCTCTCTAGAGATATTGGATCAAGTAGTTCTTTAGATGGTTACAAAGGGGATTTCAAGATCTACATCCTTCATGAAGACCTTGAAGACAAATTCTATCATCTGTAGGGTCAAAAGTGGGACCAGATAATAGAAAATGAACAATACACAGAAGTTGTTTTACAATTAGCATAACTCTCTCTAGAGATATCAGATTGAGATCATCTTAGGACGGTTTCAAAAAGGACTTTGAGATCTAAAACTTTCAAGAAGACCTTGAACACAAATTCTATCATATAGAGCAGACAAATCAAAGAGCAGACTAAGCAAAAAATAGACGAAGAAAAGAGCAGACAAAGCAACGAGTAGTCAAAATAAAGTCAACTTAAGACGATGCAACTCTTAAGATAAAGCAGAGTCAACTTAAGACGAAGCAAAATCAACTTAAGACGATGCAATTCTTAAGACGAAACAAAGTCAACTTAAGACGATATGACGTCATCACAGACGATATGATGTTATCACAGACAATATATCTCTACAGACGATACATCTCTACAGACGATACATCTTTATAGATGATACATCTTCACAGACGATATGACATCATCACAGACGATACGTCTTTACAGATGATACATCTTTACAGACGATGCATTTATGCTCCTAAGCATCTCTCCTTATAAGGACCATAACTTTCTACTCCACTATCTAAAAATTCCATACTATAAATTCTTAGTAAATTTCTCCAACGTATTTTCCTTCACTAAATCCATCACTTAAATTTTTATTTCTAGTCTTTCTACTCCTTTTCATTCTATCCATTCACTATAACCACAATTCTCAATCTAGCCCATTACTATTCAATATAACCGGAATTTTAATGAGTGCATGTACAATTATTTTTATGTGTGCAAAGATTCAAATTCACTTGCATGTATGCTGACATTTTGTTGAGCATGAAATGCAAATTTTTCTAAATTCAAATTCACATGCATGTATGCTGACATTTTGCTGAGCATGAAATGCAAAATTTTCTAACTCTCACATTGCTATTCTCTCCATTATTGAAATCTAAATTCTAACCCTTAATATAAGGACAGGAAGTTACAACAACATTCCAAAGCAACTTCTCATCCAGTATTTCTACGAAGGACTACCATCGATGGAGAGGAGTTTGGTTGGTGAGTCAAGTGGTGAGGCACTTTGTGAGAAGACTCCCATTAAAGCCAGGATCCTACTTGAGCGGATGGTTGCTAACATACAACAATTCAGCACTCATAATGATATTCAATTAGTAAACGAGCTAAACACTTCATCTTTTATGAGATATATTACAGTTGGACAAGTATAAGTGAAAATATGCAGTATATGTTCAAATACAAGCCATCTAATTGATGAGTGAGGGAAGTATGGAGTATGTAAATACTGCAGGAGGGAACTTTTAGAATCAATACAACCCGTACTTGCAGATGTATAACTTGAGTTATGGAGGGAACAGGCAGTACAATTACTTCTAAAATCGGTCGCAAAGAGCACAAGGATTTCAACTAAGGCCATAAGAATCATAGGGAACCTCTGAAGTAAATCACTTGTTAATATAAAAATTAGGTATGATATGTAAAATACACAAGAAGGGGGGTTGAATTGTGTATTCTTTTCGAAAATATTAATCTTTTGAGACTTCTTGAATTTCTTTACAAAAATTTAAATGATTACTAAAACACTTTGCTAAAACTGATAAGCAATGCAATCACAAGTAATATTATCAACTCGTCTGACAATAAGAAAATTAAAAGATAAGGATTAGAGAATAGACGCTGCGATTTTATACTAGTTCACCCTAAACTTTGGGCTACGTCCAGTCTTCAGAGTTTGTCTGAGATTTCACTATACCTTTTAACTTTACAAGTATACTCTCTACACTTACAGAGCCTTTTCAGGTCTCTCTTACAAAGTATTCTTTATCTACTGTATTAGCCTCTCCAGGCTCTAGCCTTTCTTTCTCTCTCTAGAAAGGTATTTTTAAGCTTCACGTTATAGATGTATTCGCTAACTTCTTTCGCACTTTGAATACAGAATTTTTCTAAAGTAAAAACGTTATTTTAGCCTTCGACTCGAACTAGTATTTATAGCCTAAGTCTCTAACTGTCTTCTTGAGAAACTGCTTCTTGAATCTTCTAAAAATGGTTATTAGTTGAGTCCTGTATAAATCCAATTTGAAAGGTCATCATCAAAATCATTAAGTCTTGAGCTAACACTTAATTCTTCTTATTCTTTATCATTTTTCCTTTTGTGTTTATAGTTATGCAAGTTGCTAACATGCCTTTCTTATTATCATTGTCTTCATATTACGCTTTTTCATTATAATCACCTTGCAAAACTTGCCTTCCTTATTTTTTCAATTTTTATTCTTCACTGTTCGCTTCTTTACTATTTTTAATTTTCTAGTTTTCAAGTAAAGTAGTAGTAAAATTTTTCCTCCTTACTACTCCTTTTTTTTATTCCCACAAATCCTACCTTTTACATCATACTAAGAATTATATTTATTATGATTAACTTTGTTTTAGAAACATAGCAGAAGCAAAATATACCATATATAAGCAAAGAGATATATGGTTAATTCAATACAAAAAGTTAGTCTTTAAAATGCAAAGCACAAAAAAAATATCTTTTGATAATTGTTATTTTCATGTCCAATAAAAAATGATAAATCTCCTAAACTGCCCATCTTTTTTCATGTTCTTGATGAAGATTACTATAACATTGCACATGAAACTTAACAAGAAAGAGGAACAAAATAGAAAAATGCACAAAGAATTTAGAGTTTACCTAATCCATTTGTTAATAAGACATAAGGAGCCATATCATGTGCTTTCCTTTCTTCTTTTCCCCTTCTTTTGTTCCTACCAAATGTAGTCCTTGGATAAAAAAAACAAACCTAAAAACCCATAAATAACTAGACGAGGGGAACTTATAGGCTAATAAAAAGGAGCCTCAAGGAATTACTAACTTAGCAAATGTAGTTCAAAATATAAAACAATAACAATGATGATTCCAAATGCACAAAAGATACTTATAAGAGGTAACCAACAATGGAATTAGCGAATAGAAGTGCATAACAATCAACATAAGGAGGGTGACCTTTAGTGATTATATATTTTAATTCCGACCTTATCTACATTGAAAAGAATTGAAAGAATTAAGCATGCAGTAGGAAATTTGCGTAGGCTATAAACCATTCAATATGGAGGTACAATGGGAAGAAAGGGGGTGAAGGAATCATGCAATAGAGGAGAAGAAGAAATGAGATTATCATACCAATAGGGGAGACAAGTTTGCAATATGTAAAATAGGAACAAAGGAGGAGAGGGACCAAGTAACGGAAATTGCATCTACTTTATTGAATTACAATTTTAATTTTAATTTGCAAAAAAAAGAGTTAATAAAAAGAGATCAATGGTTCAAATTAGATCTTGTTTTATTGTTAGATAAGAATGAAAATGTAACCTATTCACCATAACTATTTTGGCTACAAAAAATAATTTGCAACTAAAATAAACACATATCCCTATGAAAATAAACATAGTAAATAAATTAATTGTAGCTAATAGTTTTTGAGAAAGCCAATAATTTTTTTGGGGGATACGCTTGCTATTTGCTTAATTACAATACAATTTAGAGAAAATGTAGCAAGATATAGACTTTTGGCTACATGTTCTAGAACTTAAGGAAAAAAACGTAGCCAATAGACATATTTCTTATAGTTTTATATATTTAACACATGCAACTTTTTCAAAATGGAAATGTTCCATGTCTAAATATTTAGTAAAGACTTTATAATAAAGGATATATCAACTATTATGCCAAAATGAGCAACTAAAAAGGGTAATTGTCTCTTTCTTAAACATGTTCGTCTAACTTTAAAAAAGTTCATATACACTTAATTGTTAAAGAAGAACCAAAACTCCATGTGATAAAGCAAAGCCCTTGGGCTAGAAAAAGGATTTTTTTTAAATTTTAATATAGATGTTAAGACCTAGTTTAAGAGGGTCCTTTTTAAGTTGATTACAAACTCACGAGAAGCTCATCTTTCACTTTAATTATTTATAATGATCTTTCGAAACAAGCACAGGCTTATATACAAATGTCGCTTCTATTACAAAGACCACCTAATTATAAGGCTTATTAAATAAATGTTTTTATATACATTCATGTCTTTTGAAAGAGCTGCTAAATAAAGTATGCGATATTCTAGACTTGGAGCATTAGAGGTTATTTTCACCGATCCCTAAGAGTTAAGAAGTAGCACTTAATATTGTAAGCTAATGATAAAAGTGATAAGAAAGGAAAGGAACTAAAGAAAGAAAGAGATAATTTTAGAGAAGTTGCAATATTTGACTTTCAAGAGGGAGATTTTGATCTAGTTTAAAGGACATTTTCCTCTAATACTTATCTTTTGACCATCAAAAGTGTATAATGTAAGTTTAAGACAATGACACATTTATTTTCTATTATGTAGTTCTATACAATGAAATGAATTAGGAAAAATGGGCCATGTTGTTCTTTTAACTAAAAATTTTTAATTTTTTTGACTTTCTTAATCAATGATCTATAAAATTTCATATTTCTCTCCAATAAGAGGGCAAAGGAGGAGATAATTGACAATTTTCTTAACCATATATTTGTTTTGCATAAGGTGCTATTTAGTTATTGTTATGCTATTTTCTTATTATTACTTTTTTAGTCTTACTAAAATGTTTAACAACTTAGATCAAATAGAATCTCTACACTTGATCATGTTTTACATACACAACAAAATGATACAGACCCACCATGACCTGATGGATTTTTCATCTCAATTCAAGATCTTTTCACATTTGAAGCACTGCTCAAATACAAAATATTGTAGAATCAACAATACTAAAAAGAATAAAGAGATTGCTTACTCACATAATTTTATGTGTTAATATTGGTGAGAAGTTAAGCCTTAATGCATCTCTTTTCTATTTTATAGGTAAAATTTGGAGAAGATAGTTGTAAGTTATTAGAGTTTTGTAGCTTTTTATAGTATTGAAAGAAAATATTGTGCTATTTTATAAAGTATATCACGTAATCTTGTAAATTTTTATGATTTTTAAATTTTCTTTTTATAAATTCAAAATCTAAAATTTAGTTTCAAATATCCCCAAAATTGAATAATTTGTCAAACAATTTTTATTGATACTTTACTATTAAAATTTAACAAATATGTAAATATAATAATAACATTCAAAATAAATTTTATGTGCCCATCTATCTTGTTTTACTATAATTAATCCTAATTGCATTTTTGTTGATGGAAGAGTTAAAAGAATCTACATTATCAACACTCAAAATTTTAAAAATGTCATAGAATAAATTTAAATAATATAAGATTGTTGAAGAGAGAGTGCAGAGACACACACAAAGAGACCGAAAACAGTCATACTTTATCATTAATAGAATTTGGATTTATACAGAAAATTGAAACTGAAAAGCTAAAAAATAGGATCTCAACTTGATCGTAACAAACTGATCTAAACTAGAATAACTTATTCAAACTAAAATTTAAATTGAACAGATTTTATTTGCTGTAACAGAAAGATGCAATCTTATCACTCCTCCTTGCATCTTTTTGTGCAGATTCCCATCTTCATTCTAAAGTTCTCAAACTTTTTCTTGGACAAGGCCTTGGTCATTATATCAGCAACTTGATCATCACTTTGGCAATATATTAAAGCAATTTCCTTGCTTTTTTGAACTTCTCTAAGAAAATAAAATTTGATCTTAAAATGCTTGGTTCTGCCATGAAAAACAGGATTATTAGAAATAGCTATAGCAGCTTGGTTGTCAACATAAATCTCTGTTCCTCCTTCTTGTGTATGCTTCAAATCTTCCAGCAACTTTCTCAGCCATAAAGCTTGATTTACAGCACCTGCAGCTGCAACATACTCTGCTTCTGCTGTAGATTGAGCCACAACATCTTGTTTCTTTGAGCTCCAAGAAAAACAGCCTGAACCAAGACTAAACACATATCCAGAGGTGCTTCTCATATCAT
>JANTNU010000005.1:10567336-10580552 GCA_024752395.1 Erythroxylum havanense | reverse complement strand
CTTCTTAATATGTCGTATTTCTTTCACTTTTCTCCATACAATGTTCCAAACTCATTCACGTCTGCAGTACAAAGTTTATCAAGCATTGTTCATTTTTGTCCTTTTTAAGCTTCATCAGACACAAGTCTTTACTTTTTTTTCTCTTGTGTACAGTTCTTACTCCGCTCTTTAGAGTGTACCAAAGTTGTTGGAGAAGGCGTTAACCTTGAGATCGACTCCCGTTGTCCTGTTGCACCATAAAGGGGGAATTTTCAACTTAAGGCATTGATTCTCACGATGCCTTGTATTCAGATAAATTGTTCCAATTTAATTTTTCCTATTTTTGCGCTAACAATCTAAGTTGGAAAATTTTTTGTTGCGTTATTATTGTTGTCGAAAAATGTGTTGTTTTACTGCTTTCGGGTTTGCTACTAGTTGTTGGAAATTTCTGTTTTTTTTTTTGCTTCTGTTTATTTAATTTCGATATAAGTTGGAATTATTTCGTCTGTGAATGAGACAAACGTAGGTTCTGTACTTATTGTTCCTTACATAGGTTCTTCCTTTTTCACTATGGCCCTACAAATTATACCTCACCTTATTAGATTAGAGCCTCTAGATGGAAGAAACTTCGAAAGATGGTTTTAGAAAATTCTTTTTTACTTTCAGCAATACGAAATGGATTATGTACTATTTCAAGAGATTCCTAGTGATAATACCAACCCTAAGACTATTAAGGATAACTGTATCATTAAGGAAGTGTTACTCAACCATATGATAAACTATTTGTTTGATATCTCCTGCAAGGACAAAACTGCTAAGGAAATTTGGAATGCTTTAGAAGTGAATATGAGACTGATGATGTCAATACTAAGAAATATGCAGTTGCTAGGTGGTTAAAATTTACGATTGTTGATGATAAGCCTATTATGGACTAACTACATGAGTATGAAAACCTAGTTGCTGAATCATTGCTGAAGGTATGAACATGTGTGAGTTGTTTCAAGCTAATGCCCTTATTGAGAAATTACTTGCCTCATGGAATGAGTATAAAAACCAGTTGAGGACATGAAATATCAGGAGTTGATAGGACATATAAAGAGGATGCCAACCATACATAAGATAAGATTAAAATACTCACCATTGTCCCTACTGTTAAGGCTCATGTAGTAGAACATAGAAATGCTAATAACTTTTAGAAGAATGGAGGACAAAACAAGTCTTTCAACAACAAACAGGGTCAGTTTAAGCACAAAAGGATTAATGGTGACTGTTGGTGGTGCCACAAGCTAGGCCATCCTACTGCCAATTTTCAAGCTAGAATTAACTATGAAAAGAAAGGCCAAGGACAGAAACTGCGTCAATTGGGGAAAAGAAACCAAACAAGATATCCACGGGGTTATTAGGAGAACTTTGGTAAGCCTCAAGCTAATATGGTTGAAGCTGGTGATGATGAGGAGATCATTACTGCTATGGAGTTCAAAGTCAACCCTGCTGAAAATTTGGTCAAGTGGATCGTTGACACAGAAGCCACACACCACATCTACACCAACAAGGACTTGTTTAAGGAGATGAATGATGCTGCTGATGGTGAATTTGAATACATGGGTAACTCCAGCAGAGTTTCTATCCAAGGAGTTGGCAAAGTCATTCTCAAACTAACTTATGGAAAAGTGTTGACATTAGAAAATGTTTTATTTGTTCCTGATGTACGTAGAAACTTGATTTCTGGTGCATAGCTTAACAAAGTCGGTGTTAAACTGACCTTTGATTCTAATAAGCTAGTTTTGACTAAGAATGGAAACTTTGTTGGAAAAGGGTTTTGTAGTGGGAGCTTATTTATACTTAACATTGAAATGAATGCATCTACTTTTTTTTGCTTATATTGTCGAGTCTTTAAACTTATGACACTCTAGACATAGGCATGTGAATGTGAGGTCAATTAAGAGGATGCAAAGCTTAAACTTGTTACCTAACCAGATCACTAATGAAATGGAAAAATGTTAAATTTTTGTTGTGGCTAAACACTCTAAGAAACCTTTTAAGTCAATGATTGAGAGAGAGTCACAATTGTTGTACTTAGTGTAGACTAACTTGTGGGTGATTTTAAGAATTGTATGAGTAAAGGAGGCATGAGATATTATATTACCTTTATGGATTATTGTTCTAGATTTACTAAGATGTACTTATTGAAAAATAAAAGTGATGTAGAGGAAATGTTTATGAAATACAAAGCTAAGGTTGAAAACCAATTATAAAGGAGAATTAAGAGATTAAGGTTTGATTGAGGTGGTATTCTGCAAAAGTTGGAATTATTCATGAGCTTTCAGCCCCTTATACACATGAACAAAATGGAATAGTCGAGAGGAAAAATCGAACACTTAAGGATATGATGAATGCAATGTTGATTTCCTCTAGTTTACCTGATTTTATATGGGAGAAGCTATTCTTTCAGCTTATTATTATGTTCTAAACAGAGTCCCTCATAAGAAACTAAATCAAACTCCTTATGAAATTTGGAAAGGTTATCCACCTAACTTATGCTTTTTGAAAGTGTGGGGGTGTCTTGCTAAAATTTCTTTACCTGAACATAAAAGGAAGAAAATTGGGCCTAAGACCGTTGATTCAAATTTTGTGAGATGTGCCTCTAATAGTGTTACATATAAATTTATGGTTAAAGAAGAGGGATCTAACACTTATGAACCAATTATAAAGTTAAGAGATGCAGTGTTCTTTGAGAATATATATTTCCTATAAAAGTGAGTTTGCAAGTTTCTAGAGAATTTATCCCTAGTTCTTCTACCATTGATAACATAGAGGACGAGGAAATTGTTAAACTAACGAGGAGCAAAAAAGCTAGAGTATACCCACTAGTTTTAGTTCTGACTTTATTACTTCCTTTGTGGTGACAAAACTTAAGGAGATAGATGATATTTTTGTGGTGACTTATATTATTGAGGAAGATCCTAAAACTGATGAGGAAGCGATGATATATGTGGATGCTACAATTTGGAAGGAAGCCATAGATAGTGAGTTAGAGTTAATCATGTCTAATAAAACTTAGGTTTTAGTTGATCTACCTCGAGGGTGTAAGCCTTTGGAGTATAAGTGTATTTTCGAAAAGAAATTGAGACCTGGAGGAAACCATTGAGAGGTTCAAGGCAAGAGTTGTGATTAAAGGCTTTAAACAAAAAGAACGATTGGATTTTTTTGACAGTTACTCTCCTTTTATTAAAATTTCATCTATAAGGATGTTGTTTGCTATTGCCTCTGTATTTAAAATTCATGTGCACCAAATAGATGTTAAGGCAACTTTCTTGAATAGTGATCTAAATGAGAAAATTTATATGGTCTAGTCCGAGGGGTTTAGAGTGTCTGATCAAGAGCAAAAGGTGTGTAAGTTGGTTAAGTCAACAAGCTCTTAAACAGTGGCATGAGAAATTTGAAAGTGAGATTTTTAAACATGGTTTCACCTCTTGTGATGTTGATTCTTGTATTTATGTGAAACCATATGACAATGGTTATATGATCATAACTCTTTATGTCGATGATATGTTTATTATTGGTACTAACTTATCTATCATTGATACTATTAAGAGTTTACTAAAGCCTTCTTTTGATATGAAAGATCTTAGACTTGTGGAATTTATTTTGAGAATCAAAGTTGATAGGACTGGCTCTGGTTTTAGGTTGAATCAAATTCATTATGTTGAGAAAATTTGGTTACTATAATGTTGATCCAATCAAGACTCCCTGTGACGCAAGTGTTACTTTGAAGAAAAATCTTGGTGATAATGTAAACCAAGCTGAGTATGCTAAAATTCTTAGTAGTGTGATGTTCTTGATGAACTATTCTCATCTTGATATTACATACTGCGTGAGCAAACTTAGTAGATATATTATAATCCTAGTCAAGAGTATTGAAATGCATTGATTCATTTGTTAAGGTATTTGAAAGGTACTATACATTATGGATTATCTTTTGGTGGTCGTCCTCAGCATTGGGTTACGGAGAGTAATGATATACACTCTATCAGTGGTTATGTTTTTACCTTAGTAGGAGCTGCAGTGTCTTAGAAATTATCTAAGCAAACATATATTGTGATACCAATAATGGAGGCTGAGTTTATAACTTTGGAATTGGTAAGACAGGAAGTTGAATGACTAAAGAATCTCTTAGCAGATATCCCACTTTGGGAAAAACCAATTTCTTTTATGTTCCTTCATTGTGATTTGCAGGCTACCATTCATGTTGCCAAGAACAAGGCATATAATGGAAAAAGTAGACATATCAGATTAAGAAATAAAATTGTTTATACTTTAATTAGACATGGTATAATTTCTCTAGACTATGTCAAATTGGAGAGAAACTTAGTGGATCCATTTACAAAAACTTTAAGTAGGAAACTAGTTTCAGAGCATGCTAAAAGGATAAGGTTGAGCCTAATTGTGTAGTACTTACTTGTACCTTGTTTGTGGAATAATACTGAGATATATTCAGTTGTTGAATTACGTCCTTAGCATAATTTTACTTCGTTTGATGAGGTTGGATTGTTTAATCCTTAATGAGTTCCATAGCCCAAGATTCGGTGGTGTGAGTAGTACACATTTGATGGACTCACATATGTGATTGTGGGGAGTTAGCTACCCTCTTATGAGAGTATTTGTGCTATCTCTTTATAGTGATCATAAGACCTGGGCATGTTGAGGTTGTTTATTTCTCTAACAAGTTTTGTCTCCGATTTTCTTGGACACTAGGTTCAAGACCTAGTTCACCTAGTTGTTCGTCAATCTTTCACTTAAACTGTGACAGTTTCTTTCTCACGTTTTGGATCAAGTGGGGGATTGTTGGTATTAATTGTTCCAAAACTTCCCACTTTATTACACCATATTGCCTTACATCTTCATTACATAAACGTCCAAAACGTCCCAACTTATTACCATAACGCCTTACATTCATGTGGTTTAATTGTTATTGTTATTGTACCCCAACGTTCCTATTTTTTGTATATAGATATGGCCCATGCATTGCTTTACACCCACTTATGCTTCTCAATCTGTTGTAATTTCTTTCATTTTTCTCCATACAATGTTTCAAACCTCTTTACACACTCATTCACATTTACAATACAAAAGTTTATCAAGCATTGTTCTTTTTAAGCTTCATCAAACACGTCTTTACTTTTTGCTCTCGGAGACAGTTTCTACTCTGCCTTTTAGAGTGCATCAAAGCTAGTGGAGAAGACGTTCACCTTGAGGTCGGATCCTATTGTCCTGCTGCACCGTAGAGGGGGAATTTCTGACTTAGGGTAGTGATTCTCATAACGCCTTGTATTCAGATAAGTTGTTCTAATTTAATTTTTCCTGTTTTTTTCACTAACACAATGGATATTATACCCTTTTTTTATTCGACTACTCAATGCTTTCCATTTGAAGTTCTATATGGTTTTGCCTCGTATACATGTTCCTTATTTCGTAGGTGATTCTAAATTATTAACGGTAAATCAAGCTTTAAAGGATCATAAGGGAACTTACAATTGATTAAGTTTCACAATCTATAACCTTAACATTGAATGAAGCAATTGGTGGATAAGAAACACACTAATAGGAAATCTATAGTGAATTTGTAGTCTATGTTAAACTTCAACCTTACCAAGAAAAAATTCATCTTTGTGTATAAATCACAAGCTTTCATTTCTTTTTCTTTTTATATTTTGGAAAAAATTAGTAAGGTAGATTATAAGTTATAGTTACCACTATATTTTCTCATTCTTCTTTCTTTAATTTAAACTATAATATTACCAATTGTTATAGTTTAAACTTTATTTTAATTTAAATGATAAAGTCTAAAATACACATTTGACTAAAATTTAAAATTACTTGCAAAACATAAAAGACAATTAATTAAGAAAAATAGTTTTTTTCTCTTAATATAATTTATGTTTAATTTCTTTCATGTTTTATATAGAAATATAGAAATCAATGTTGCAAGGTCTATTCACTACAAAAGGGACTAATAATATTGTGAGTAGATGTTTGAACTAATGTTTTAAAAATTATATCGGAAATTAAACTGATAAGACAAGAAATTTAAGGTTTAAAAAGTTTAACGATTATAAAACTAACTAAAATTTAAAAATTTAAAATATGATTGAAAGAGATTGTCGTTATCTATCGAAGAATTTGAAGTTTAATAAAAAAAGAGATTGTTAAATGAAAATTAATTGATTTATTTTAGTTTATAAGAACTTATTAAATTACAAAAATTGACAATTTAATTAATAAATTAATCATTTTTAATGATAATAATTATTAAAATAAATCGAGCTGAAAAGTTAAAAACTAAACCGAAAAAATTAAATAGTTGAACATTTTTAAGATTAATCTGGTTTAATATTTTAATCATTGGTCTGAGTTAGGATTTTTTTTAGATTTTGTGTTAAGTTTATCAATTTATAATAAATAAGTTACTATCAAAAGATATTTTTGGTGTCAATTTCTCTTATTTATGATATAAGTATTTTTTTCTTTTTATTATATATATATATATAGTAATAATAATATGTATATATTTTCTTAAAAAAATGTATATATGTTATTTCTTTTTTCAATTACAGAATATCCCGAACAGATTGCTGAAGAAGTTGAATATTTTCTTTTTACTTTACTAATTTGGACCCTCCCTTGGAAGGGTCTACTTCATAACGTCTCGTCTTATATAGCGCAACATGGCCTTGGAAATTGGAGTTGACCTCATTTCCATCGTAAATGTTGAATGGATTGTTACCTAAAATCGATATTAGCTACTCACTATCATGATAAAATTCCATTACACATTTTTTAAATTATATCGTAATCTTTTTAATTAATAGATATAATTTCATGGCTTCTATTCCCACATAGCTTCAGATTCCATTTAAGCTATGTGGCGATAGTAAAATTAAATTGAATTTAAACTCCAACCTTCAATTTATTTGGTGCAATTTTCAAATTAGTCGTATAGAAATTTAAGTAAAAAACATGTGATATGTATATTATTATTAATAAAAATTAGTAATAATAATAATAATTTTATGTTTGAATTATACATTAAGAGTGAAAAGGAAAAAGTGTTCCAATTTTCCCAACTCCCACGTACACTTGGCTTAAGCCAATTTATGGAAACATATAAACCCTAGCTGTTTATATCTTTTTAACTTGAATCTCCCACCATTATTTGTTCTCCGTTAAAAAAGATAGAGAAGGCTGTGCCCAAACCCATTAAAAACCAGACACCAATCCCACTTTCGACTTTCCACTTCGAACATCCAAAGCGTTTCTTTGGATCCTAATCTTCTGTCTTCCAACGTTCCATCTTCTTCTTTCCCAAAACCCATGTAACATTGCTTCCTTAGCGCTGTTCTAGCCAATCTCTCTGGTCCTTCCTCCAGTATTTTGGTAAAGTTGTAATCTTTACTTTTCTGCGGTTTTATCAGTGTTTGTTGTGTGGTATTGCTTCGCTTCCACTATTACTTTGGGAGAGCTTATTTTAACTTCATCATCTTAATCATCGTCTGGGTCGTCTGCAGGATTCCAAAGCTGTGATGGGTTCTCTTTATTTTCATTCTTACTGTTGTATAATAATTTTCGTGTGGATAGTTTCCTTCTTGCTACCTCTTTTTGTTTTGTGTTTTTTTTTTTGGTGTAAGGTGTTTGATTGGTTCTGCTTCATCGGAACATGGATTGGATGTTCTTCTGTCTATTTTTTGCTTATTACTTCTGCAGTTTTTTGTTGTTTTATTGAATAAATGGATGGAAAAGTTTTCAATAAGTTCTTGACATCTTCTCTAGTTCCTTTTAACGCTTCTATGATTGTAGCTGCTAATGTAAGCTGCAACAATCAGTTGATTAAAATTGGAGACAGTGGTTCGGTTGATGCATATGATGCTTGTCTTTTATGTTGGTTAATTTTGCTTTTGATTTTCATTTGTATCTTACTTTTGTTGCTTTCCAATTATTGCTTTTAGGGACCAATGGGGAAAAGGGTTAAGAAAAAGACCCGCGCATTGCAAAAGACAGTTTCTCCCAAAGTTGTACCGCAGGAAAGCAATGGCACTGTTGATTCTGTTAACGATGGAAGTCCCACGCTAAAAGAGAAAAACTCATGTGCTCATCTTAACAAGGGTTTTGATTTAAAAATATTGAATGAGAAGTTCAGGTCTTCACATGATTATAGGTGTGAAGATTGTCGGGAAGGTGTAGCTGACAGAAGGGGAGCTAAGGGAAAGAGTAAACATGGAAAGAAGAAAGGGGATGCATCTCGTGATTCCAAATCAGTTTCGAAAGCTATTTGGATGTGCTTATTGTGTGGGCATTATGGTTGTGGAGGACTTGGTTTACCAACAACACCTCAAAGTCATGCTATGCGCCATGCTAGACATACTCGTCATTACTTGGTGGTCCAACTGGAAAACCCTCATCTTCGTTTTTGTTTCCCATGCAATTTATTAATTCCAGTTGACCAAGTAGGAGAAGATGGTGAAAGGAAAGATTCATTGCAGGATCTTGTGAAATTGATCAAGGGCCGATCGTCTGAGCAGCCATCAGTGGATGCTGAAGATGTGTTGTTTGGAGTTGGTAGTGTTGCAAGTGAAACGAAAGAAGCGGTTGGTGCTTCAAATATATTGGAGGTAAGAAGTGGCTACTCTGTGAGAGGCTTAGTTAACCTTGGGAACACTTGCTTCTTCAATTCAGTGTTGCAGAACCTTTTAGCCATGAATAGGCTGCGAGATTACTTCTTCAATTACGATGCACCATTTGGACCACTTTTTATTGCTTTGAAGAAACTTTTTGTTGAATCAAAACCTGAGAATGGTTTGAAAAATGTAATTAACCCTAGGTCATTTTTTGGGTGTGTTTGTTCTAAGGCTCCTCAATTTAGGGGATATCAACAGCAAGACAGCCATGAACTACTGCGTTGCTTACTTGATGAATTGTCTACGGAAGAGCTGGCTTCAAAAAACCAAGTAAAAGCTTCTGGGGGAGATTCTCACTCTACAGGTCATGGTCCTACTTTTGTGGATTTTGAATTTGGAGGTCGGATTTCTAGCACTGTTTCTTGTATTGAATGTGGGCATTCCTCAACTGTGTACGAGCCATTTTTGGATCTCTCACTTTCAGTTCCAACCAAGAAACCACCAACTAAAAAGATACAACCAGGTTCTCGGGCCAAAAAAACAAAGCTACCTCCAAAAAGAGGAGGAAGGATTCAACCAAAATCTAATAAAGATACAGGTGCAATGCTAGCCAAGAGAACTTCCAACCCGTCAGCCATTGGTGAACCTTCATGCCAGAAACAGTCTACTACTACTCTTGGGGAATCATTTGATACTAAAATACCAGATTCTGTTGGCTCAACTAGTACAGTTGATGATGGTGGCTTAGTTTCAGAGAAATTATCTGCTGCTCCAGAATATGGCCCTGAGCAAATTTCCAAGGGTAGAGTAGAGGAAACAGATGATTCATGCGACTTCACATGGATGGATTATTGTGAAGCAGAAACTATTCCAGAAGAGCAGGAGCAGGAATTTGATAATTCAATTGGTCAGGATTCTCGGTGCAGAGAGACAGTATTAAATGATAACTTGATTGAAAATAATCAGGTATGTTCAATTGAGGTGGAATCAATTAATAAATTAGATTATTCTTCTGTGAACTCTTGGGAAGAAGAGGTGCCATTACAGGTTCAAAGTTCAGAGGTTCTGTTGCTTCCATACAAGGAAGATAGTTTTATCAATGACGAGTCTATGAAAGGAGAAGGTGCGGCCTCGTCATCAGTTGTGGAATATGAACAAGATGAAGTGGGTTTTGATGGATTTGGTGGTTTATTTGATGAGCCTGAAGTTTCTATTGCTCCTGTAGTAGGGCCCTCTTTAGATAGCAAAGTTTCAGAAGTGGCTTTTATAACAGGAACTTGCAGTGAGTCTGATCCTGATGAAGTTGATAACTCTGAATCTCCAGTGTCAGTTGAGAGTTGTTTGGCCCATTTTGTGAAGCCAGAGCTTCTTTCTAATGATAATGCTTGGGATTGTGAGAATTGTTCAAAAATTCTGCACAAGTTGGAGGCAAAGAAGAAGCAAGCTGAATATGTGCCTGAAACTTTGATAAGCAGAGGTGAGACTGATATCAAAAATCTCAAACAAGTTTAGATGTGAATATGTCCAGTTTTATTGATGTTACAAGTTGCAGTAATGGGCACTTTACTAACAAACGTTTTTTCTTTTCTCAACTTCACAGGAGGAAGAATGATTTTACGAGATGAAAATGTTTACTACTCCAATCAAAATTGTACAAAAATTGATAGGGATGACATCAGAACGAGATCATCTTTTTCCAAAAATGGAGAAAAGAAAGATGGGATTAATGCTGCACTCGTGGAACAATCACATTCTTCTGATTTTGAGGAATCTCAAGAAAGTTTTGGCGGTCCAGCTGTTGATTCTTGTAGTGTTGATATGTCTACTAACATTGGGTGTACTGACATCAAAGATCAGGAAAGCAAGTCCAAGTTCTATGGAAACTGTGAATCAGAAAAAAGTGAAGATGAAGAGGGGAGTTGTAAAGAAGTTAACGTGAAGAGGGATGCAATTAAGAGGGTCCTTATCGATAGAGTCCCACCTATTCTAACCATCCATCTGAAGAGGTTCAGTCAAGATGCACGAGGTCGTTTAATTAAATTGAATGGTCATGTTAATTTCCGGGAGATACTGGACCTTAGACCTTATATAGATCCCAGGTACCTATTCAACACTACCTTGTGAGTGTATGATTTGCATTCTTAATCTCGCTGATTTTATTCAGCTTTTCTAATTCTAATGTCTTAAATGAATGCTATTTTCTCATGGGTTGAATTGGTGTCATTTGGTATAGATAGCTACTCAATTATATTGGTTGTACCACGACACTTAATTGTTCTATGGTACATTTGGGTCCAGATTGGCTTTAATTTTCAACATCCATCAATGCTTGAACAACTGTTGACTTGCATTATTTTATTGAATGACTGTAGACATTATCACAAACTAAATTTTAGTATTTATGGTATTGAAAAGGTCATCGGAATTGTGTATCACAATAATGTATGCAATACCTCTTAAGATGTTTGTCTTCATAGTTGAACCACAAGTGGCAGTAGTATATTAAGACAAGAAAACATTTTACTTGGTTTGAGCTATGATTATACCTAATGGATGAGATCAGTGGTTTCATATCATGTTTGTCAATTGATTATGTTTTCTGACTTTTGTTTGTGATTCTTAAAGCCGCATAACTTAAAGATGTCTGCAATACGTAATTTATTCAGTAGGAAATTGAATTAAAGTTCTGCATGGGGTTGTTAGCTTCTTGGAGAACTTCAGGGTCAAGGACTTTCTGATAAATGAATGGGAAAAAAATCAATATACTTTGCCTCCATCTTCTCTTTCCTTGCCACTCTGACTAACTGTTACAAAATTGGAAATTATTTGGTTGTGATACTGACATTGCTATCTAACCCTCAATTCCATTTAGTGTTTTAAATTCCTTGCCCGCACCTGTATTTTTTTTCAGTTACTAGGGCAACTTAGATAATAAATATTTCTGTTTAGTTGCACTATATGTGTAAACTTATGTTCTTCAGTAGATATTACAAAGATGTTGAGGAGAGCCCATAAGTTGTTCTAAACACTTGACTGCATAGCAACTAGACTATTCCTTTTTGTTGATATTTTTAATTTGTATGTGGAGCAAAAAAGGGTGGGGAAATGTTTGTTGAGATAATTGTTTGCAATTTTGATGATGTAGTAGACTGGGTCCTGAGCGCATTGATGCAATTCTGGATGCAGTTTGTTTGCAATTTCAGCCTTTCAGCAATCTATTTATGCTTTTCTGTAGGTCGTATTTAGGCACCTCATGAAGTAGTGCAAATTTGTGTGCCTATTCTTGCACTTTGCAATTATTTACAAATTGTTCTTTTGACAAAATTGATAATGATAACATTGCTAGTATTTAGTAGTAGATGATAGATGTTCAAAAAGGGCATCGAAATGAAAGTCAGCAAACAGCTAAGTTAGCGTTTAGTATCATCTTATTATACTAGTAGCTTGAAGGATGAATCGTATTCCAGAACCCTTGCTTTCTTGAGTTTTGCTTTGTTTTTTTTTGGTTTTTTTTCTGAATAAATCCACCCCTTTGAACTATATGTTAACATGAATCTATGCCATAATGATATGCATCTCTTGCTTCTTCAGTCCAAGCATATGCCTTATGAGATACTTCAAAACCTTGGTAATTTAATATGCATTTTATTGTTTTGAATTTATGGAGTACAGTGTTCATGGTGTTATTGTTATAAAGAGTTTTCTTTTTTGGGATATTGGCAACGAGAGATATCAAGTGTAATATGGTTACAGGTGCTTGGACATGGAAAGATATGTTTATCATCTAGTTGGAGTGGTGGAGCATCAAGGAACGATGAGAGGAGGTCATTATGTTGCATACGTGAGAGGAGGAGGTGGCAGAGGCAAAGGGAAGGCAGAGAAAGAAACTGGGGGATATGTGTGGTATCATGCTAGTGATGCCTATGTGCGGGAGGCTTCGTTGGAGGAAGTTCTTGGTTGTGAGGCCTACATCTTGTTTTATGAAAATTCTGATATTTGATTCTTTTGCCAGTATATACCAAAAACTGATGGGGTGAGTCAAGTAAACCCCTACGGAGAAGACACACAGACAGAGGGTTGAGTGTACAACAATTAATTTTTTTTTTCTTTTGACATGTAAATTTGTACATTGTGAAATTTACACCATGAGTAAAAGCTGCTGCTTTTTTATTTCACCTTGTCTGTCCTTGACTTCTTCAAAAATCTTTTATGCGATTTGACGTATTTTTAAATTTTTTTTATAAATAATGAAAAAAGATTTTTATTAATTATTTTAAAATTAATTTAGATCAACCGCACATATTTTCTTATAAATGGTTAACTAAATTGTTAAATAAAAGCTTTAAAATATTTCTTAAAATAAATGAGATTATTAGCTTTTCTTTTTTTTTTGGGGTTATGCTTCACTTTAATATAGAATTGCAGCATGAAAATAGGCATGCATCTGCCAAGTATATGAACATGCGTCCATATATCGTAGAGGAACACTTCTTTTATTGATTGTACTCAGTTGTGCTCTATATAAAGAAGAAAAGAGCAAAGAGCTAAAGAACCATTTGGTCCTC
>JANTNU010000005.1:10423836-10441702 GCA_024752395.1 Erythroxylum havanense | reverse complement strand
TTGAAAAGGCACATTTAAATATTGACCTTGAACAAAAAAAATTGAAATGATTTGACTTGAGTTTAAGGTTAAATATGTAAAGATAACAAAATATTGAAATTATTTTTAAACCATAAAATATGACAAATTTTAACATTTAAAAGGATTTTTAACCTAAATTCAGATAAAACATAATTTAATTCTTAATTTAAATATATTATGTATCTATTAATTTAATTGCAATATTCACCAAAATAATGAGGAATAAATATCAAGACAATATCTCATTATTTTCTTATATGATTATTGTTGTACTTTTTATTTCTAAAATAACGAATAAATATTTTGTATGTGGATTAACCATGAATGGAAAAAAAATCACTCTTCTAAATTTTAACAAAAATTATAATGATTTTTATTAATGAATGTGAATTTTTTGTTAATTAATCATTGTTTCTATTTTAACATGTTCATATATGCCTATTAACATTAGAGCATGCATTTTACCCTCCTTAAGTGATTGCTACTGGTAGAATTGATAACTTATTATTTTACCATCAAACTCTTTCCCACTTTTGAGTTTGATACATTTTTACAAATGTTTGAATTCATTATAGTTTTTTTATTGTCAAATCTGAACAATATATTAATTAAAAAAATGAAAAACAGAAACAAGACTACAAGAGTCCTAGGAATTTGTGGCTTGTGTAACTATTACAGAGGAACCAAAGTAAGAGGACTCGTTTAACTTTCACGCACATATTAGACAAAAAAGTTTCAATTATAGGGGTGAAAGCTACACCAAGCCCTTTTGAACAAAAGGAAATCCAAGTTGGTCAATTCTGTTCTAACATCAGAATGAAAGATTTCATAGTCAATGTATCTGTAACCTAAAAAGTCAGAAATATTTATGTTTGAAAAATTAAATCACTAGTAAGTGATACCATTGACTGTTCAAAACATTGAATGAGATAATTAGAATTTTGAGATGCGAGAACTTCGACTTAAAACATCAGCTTCTATGGATCAAGCCGTAATTGAGGAAAATCTGCAAATTCAAATGGCGCTGCTTCAAAAATTAGCACCTGTATAAGAATACAAATGGTCCGTTTACAAAGGTGGAAAGTTACTTTAGAGATCGACGATCATCATGAATCTAAAAACTCAGTAGACTGTATTGTCCGTATAAGTTCTTTCAAATTGACCAGTATTTGGCGTGGTCCCAAACTTTTGGCACCAATGTAATTCAAAAGCTGCTCCAAATCCTATACCCATCGGAGAAAATTAAAGTTAATTGAAAAGCTGTATAGAATGCAAGAAAAGGTAAGATAACGTTTTATCTAATACAGAAATTTGGAAAAATTTTATGGAAGAAAACAAAAGATACACACATAACCCCATGAGTTTGTTGGGTGATTATTTCCCTTTTAATATACATCCTAATTAAAAAAAGGATCGAATAAGATAAAAGTAAAATCAATAAGCAATCTCAAAGATAACCAAAAGAAGAAATTGGATATCCCTACATGTATTTGGAGGGCTTTGAAATGGCAATAACATCAATGCATAAAGGATTTAAGCCGTACGTACACACTACACAACGAAATGCTGGCTGAAGCTAACTATTTCTTTGTATGAACTTTCCTAAGAGTAAATTGAATTTTGGAAATTATAATGATTAAAGGTTTTGGTAAGAATGCAACCTACAAAATGTTGAAGGGGAAAAGCAACACCAGAGTAAAAGTTTTATCACAGGCAATATGGAAGTGCAACAGTCAGGATAAAACCTAAAAGAAAATGGGGCCAGGCAGAGACAACTCACTACCTTGTTCAACAGGAATACAGCATAAGCTGCTCGTGTTGTATCTTGACCTTCTAAACAGAGGGGAAATTCAACAAATTTAGTATTCACCATGGATGATGTACTTGCCGACAAATCAGATGATGCGGTCTCTATTGAAGGAGCAAAATCACGAACATAAGAATGAGAACCTCCAAGGCGCAAAGGGTAGCGCGAAGGAACTTGTAAGTAGGAAGCTATGAGTGAAACAGCCTGCAAAAGGCATCAACAAATGAAGCAAGTTTAAATTATCAAAAGCAGATCGAATTATAGCTTTGAATGTCGCATCCAACAAAACAGCATAGATATTTCTTTCTGCATGAAATATGACAAATTTGTTCAATAAAATAATTTATCAAGAAAGAAAAGTTTGAATATAAACCAAAGCATATTATTCACTATCCTACCAGAGGCAAGATGAAGGAAAAAAATTTATCGGTGAGGGTAGTGTAATCATCATATAACAAAAAATGACAGAATTAACAATCAACAAATCATCTTGACCTAGACATGGAATTTTTGAGAATAAAATCCTGATATCATAAATCTAGATGTATGCCATCCCTTATGGAAGTAACAAAATCCAATTCATGAAGAGAATAGCTGATAAAATATGATAAGTAAAGGAGAAATAGCACACATGTGCAACGTATCCCAGTGCACTTGCAGACATCTGGACCTCCTTTTTATTGGTGAAAAAGCTCTTCTTTGTAAAAGGAGCCATGCTCAAATGCAGACCTAAAATCGTTAAGGAGCCTGGATTAACAGGTTTAGATCCAATGGAATTCCCTGTAAAAGAAAGAAAACTTGGTAAGTATGACAAAAATCCCAGCAATTTGCATAATACATCAGGGCAACAGATGATATATACCGGGCTCTACCACCAATTGTAATGCTTCAATTAGAACAATGAATCAATAAAAGGAGAATATTCCAAACATAATATGGCCACAGAGCATTTGCTTTTCAAACACCCACAAGCAAGCACAAGTGTACGCACACAGGGAAGTCAATACAACTAAAGTTAAGCTAATCAAAAGCTGATTAGGAAGCACTCAAACAAAGGGAGTTGCAGATACTTCTGCTGATAAAAAATTTTTAATAAGCGCAACAAGCCAAGCCAAAACCAAAGATATGAGAACTTTGCCTGAAATAGAAACCTTCCCAAATGAAGTGTTTATAATGATAGTAATTGAAAGAAGGGGCAAAAAGGCTTAGAAAGTCACTACAATGAACATATAACTAAGTTGAAAATATCTACATAATAGTGGAGGAAATCATGAACGAATTAGTCATTTCCTTGTTTCAGGGTTACCCTCCCGATGGAAAAGAACCTTAAGCTGTTGCTTCATCTTAAGTTACCGAAGCAACATTTTTTAAACTCACAAACACGTTACCTGATGTACCGCTGTTTGGAAATGATTCAAGTTCTTGCTCTTCAGAAGGACCAGCTGTTATCTTTACAGGATAAAGCAATGAAACTTGGGATATCATATACTGCTGCCTTTTCCTCAGCATCTTCTCAAGATTCTTAAGACGAGTATAGCCCCTTTCTCCAGCATGCAGTTTTCTAGATTCCTATGGCATGAAAGTATTCAATGGGAATACTATCAGTTTAATATCAGAATGAAATGATAAGTTGCTGAGCACCAATTCTACTGTAGCATAATTCAAATAAATAAGCATAAAATTCAACCAAACAGAGCTAACTTCTAATTAAGCTAGGATTTCTTCCGGTCATGAGATAATGAAGAGTACATTGGAAGTCATTTCCAACCACTACACCCTTATGTAGGAACCATTCTAATTTCATAAACTTCTGCAAGGGTTGATCTACTTATTTCTAATAGTAGGAAAACAAAAAGGAATGCAAATAAGACATGATCCAGGGCATATCATATGTAGGTAGTCCTATGTTTTCTACCACCAAATTTGAAAAGCTTCTCTTGCAGCAATACCAACACCGACATATATTAGTTAGTATACTATTTGTTCACTGTACCCATTCAACATATATCAGTAAGGAAAAGCAATGAACTAAAATTCTTTTTAGTTGTCTAAGTTTACAGAAAACACAATCATTGGAAATGCCTTGGATGGACTGTAACAATGAAATACACAAGTAAATACTTCTTAAAGTATTTTTTTCCTTGAATTTGAGTGTTAAATGTTTTCCTATATTCTTTTACCTGAAGTTGCTTGCTGGCAGTAGAAAGTGCAGTTCCAGCAACCAAAAGTGATCGGACTTCAGACCTAATCTGTTCGTCTTCCCTTTTAGCATCCTCAACCAAGACCTTAGTATGCGTTGACATGTTCTCTATAATCAATTTTCTAGCCTCTATCTTCTTCCGCATCTCCTCGAGCTCATTTAATCGACTTAATGACTCAGTTTGAACCTGCTCAGCATATTGCCGCCCGCTAATCCGCGGGCTAATCAATTAAGGGCCAAGAATCCAAGAGGGAAGATAAGAGGACAATAAATCCATAAGCATGACAATTCTTTTTTAGAAACCATAGTAATTATTTTTATGACTACGTTAAGGTACAAAAACGAATTAATGCTATTACTCAGAGTTTGAACGATCAACATAAAAGGCAAAAGCAAACAGAGTACATTGATCAAATTTTCCTACTTTTTGACGCTGAAAATTGCGGAACTAGAGCCATGGAAAGCCCATGTTACTAGCTGCCTTAACATACTTTGCACAGCACAAAGAAATCCCGTTCAACTTAACAAGCATCCTAGTAAATAATTATATCAATAGTATTTAATCATAACAGAGAAAATGCCATGCGAATACTATTGGCTTATAATAATCTAATATTTAAGAGCAACCTAGATGAAAAAATTACAAAGATGCTTCTCTTCTTGTAAAATAGAATTAGAAGCTTTATGACAAGATAATAAAAGTTCTGATATGCAGCAAAAAGTTCATCAATTGTGGAATTCCCGGCTCAATTGAACATTATTCCCAAAAAATTTGTGCATATACAAAACCCTACCTGAATGAGAGGCTGGAGCTTCTGTTCAAGAGTTAGCTTCTTATCTTTAGCCTCTTTGAGCGCAGATGAGAGGCTCCACAACCTGGCAACCTCGTGCTCGTAGTCTTCCCATTCGATGAGTTTAACCGGCTCCGATGATTCCCCAAGGTCCGACGACGGTGAGCGGTCTTGTTCCATCAACACTCCAACTTGAAAACTCAATAGCTGAACTTAAGAAGCGGTCATGGGCTGTCCTCATCGTCCTGAGGCCCCAGAACAGCCTAGGGAATGGAGAGCATCGAACAACGGTGACAGTGGCTTGGTGAGGGAGAATTTGCGTGTTTTATCGGGGAACCAGACGAAAGGAATCGAGAGGTATTGTTGTTGTTTTCCGTTGAAGAAGACTGACAGGTGGAAGGAGACGGTGTAGGTGGAGTGAACTGAACGGGAATGTTAATACTAATACTAATACCAATACTAATAGCCCACATTCAGACATTGTTATGGGTTGGGGTCCGACTTTATCATGGGCCAGGATCTGCTCTTACAACCACGATAGAGAATGGCGATGGGGTGAGTGAGTCTTTGAAATTATATATTTACTTAAATCTTCTTTGGTTTAATTAAAATTTTTTAAATTTTACTCAATTTAATAACCAAATTTTAAAAAGTGACAATTAAATATTTAAAATTTTATTTTTTTAATATTAACCTGATGTTAATATTTTCATTAATATTACTAAATACCGGTCGCCACATAAGAGAGGCACCCTTAACATTTATAGACGTAAAATCAATTAAACTAATTAATTAAATTTCATTAAATTATTTAATTAAACTATGTTGTTTTAGAATTGAAAATTTTTAAATCAAACTTTGTCATTTTGGAAACGAAGAAAAGATGTGAAATGCTTACTACAACAAACACTTGTTGTTGTATTGGTGCGAGAAGAATGTGTCATGTGAAGTAATTCATGACAACACTCTCGTCTCGTGTTGATACGAGGTAATAGTAACACTCCCGTGCTGGTACCACCACCATTGCACGTGGCATACCCTCACACTCTCCCGTCCTGGTACCACCACCAGGCACCAGTACACCACCATAGCTCGCTTTTCTCTTGTTCTCTCTCTATATATCGCTTGGATTCTTTTCTATCGCTTAATATACCTATACAAAGACAATTTCGCAAGGATCAGCTCAAACCTGACCATTGATTTCAACTCGGGGACAGTGAAGGAATAATAGGAGAATTATATTATCTACGATAACAAGCCAATAGGCTTGGAAGGAATATAAATCAGTTTCATTTGTGTGATTTGACTAAAGGTTCTTTATTTCTTCTAACCTTCCAGTCAATTTGGAAGAAACAATTTCAACTAACAACTTAAACTGATTCGAACCAGGGCTAATATCAGAATCAGTTCAAAAACTTTCAAGTAGAGGCAGACCCTATCCCATACTTGTTGCAAGATATAAGAAATCTTCAATTGGCATTGAACAGAAGTGTCCGTTGGAACAATGTGAGCTGTAGATAGCAAGCTCACACTGAGATAGCCCGACAGTAATTGACATTTAACATATATAACTTTTGGTTGTGCCAAAGAAGAAGGGGGAAGAAAAAACAACTATAACAAGCAGATATCCAAATACAGAACTATGTATGTTAGGTAACTAACTTCTGAATTAGGAAGAGATAGAAGAGGGAAGCAGTGAAAGTTTTACTCTACCAAGATGACAGTAACCAAAAATAAGAGAAGAAATAGACACACGACATTTACCCAACCTCTACATCCAGCAATGTACAAATATGAGCTACCCAGTACAAAAATAAAGCAGAAAAGAAAAAGTGTTAAAACGTACAATTAGGGCACAAGAAATCAGTCTGATGGTTGAGATC
Source organism: Erythroxylum havanense (assembly GCA_024752395.1). Lineage (NCBI taxonomy): Eukaryota > Viridiplantae > Streptophyta > Magnoliopsida > Malpighiales > Erythroxylaceae > Erythroxylum > Erythroxylum havanense. Next base: position 10,435,000 of record JANTNU010000005.1, on the reverse strand, counting down.
GCAATTTGTTTGCAACATAAAGCAAATGGCTGATATTTGTCGGGGGGTAGTTCTGCAGTAGTTTGAGAATTGAAGTAAAATCCCCAGCTAATATGCGCCTCCGTATGAGAATAAGCATTGCACAGCATATCCGAAGTAAAGTCTCCTACAAGTGTAAGTAGTTATTAGTTTTCCAAACTCTAATTTCCATCACTTTTAACATCAGGAACATCAATGTCAACACCGTGATGTAAAAGTGCTCCACCATCTAATTGTGAGTAGAAATCAATAAAAAAATGTGAAACTCAGGAAGGAAATGAACTTCTCTTCAGCAATGCCAAACATCAATTATGCATATAATTAGTATATACACATAGGTAGAGAGAGACAGACGGTATTGCAAAAGGCCCATCTATAGATCACCAGTCCTAATGCAGTAGGACTCTTAAAATGACCCGTTCAGGGCTTACAGTGTAAGAACATGTAAAAGTTCAAGACTTGTTAAGGGAAGTTTGTTTTTATCTTTTTTCTTGATCCAAAAGTTCTCTTATTCTATATTGGAAAGCATGTAAAAACCATAAAACATCTTCCGGATTCAGTAACAGACTACTAAAAAACTCACCTGAGGACCTTCAGGATCACTTAGAAGCGTGTCCCAGATATGCAGACTATCAGCGAAATTGAATTCCTGTGTCAGGAGGAGGGTAATCCATCTAAAGGCGTAAAATTGGGGGTTGACCTGTTATTTTCAAACACAAAGCAGAAAGTCCTTTTGAGTATGATTATTTAGCCAAAATAATACATCTGTTAAAGATTTTGACAATGGATCCTTACTGAACATAAAAGTTACTTAACATTAAATCTGTCAGATGAAAAGACTTAAAAAAGTATACCCCAAGTAATATTTGACAATCAATTAACAGGTACTGCAATCACAAATAACAGAATTCCTGAACCTAATTTATGAATTGGACTAGCCATTTTCATGATTCTTGCAACCATGCACAGCCTAATGACTTTTAAGTGAATTTTTCTAGTAAGATGATGAAAGATATTAACATTCGTTCAATGTAATTCCCATCTTATGCCAGAACTACAAAAATACATATCTCATAAACAGAAACAGTGAAGAAACTATTACCAATAAGAGAGATGTTTAAGGTTAGTAGCCAGAAAAATTAAAGTCAAAATGCCCTCTTAAGTGCATTGATGAACCACGAAAACCTAGAGACGCCATACTGCATCAAGTTGATGGCTATTAAGAGAGCATATATGCCAGATTAACGAGAAAAGTCAAAGCTAGTCAAGTCCTTTAGACAACCTAGTCTGACTTGAGACGTATCAAAAGTATAAGCCTGTCACATAATCATGAATGTATGTATAAGTATGGAGCCGAAGCCGAATGTAAAATCTGAAGGACAATAACCTAATGTCAAAGTTCGGAGGATAATTCTCTTATCAGAAGAAAACTAACCACTTTTCTCAATGAGGGAAAATAGAAGCATAGCTTACTTTAGTTGTGATCTCAAGATGCCGCCAGAGTTCTTCATCATTCTGCTTCAGAAGCAGTGACAACTTTGTGATTGTTGAACGAATTCCCACAACACTGTTGTCAAGTTGTTGACAGAAGTGATCCCGAAATCCACTCAATAACTCAACAAAACAAAAGAATGTGTCTGCTTCAGCACCGGCCTGCATAACTTAAATACAGAAAATGATAAAGAAAATGAAACCAAATAATTATGAAACAATTGACAGTCATATCACAATTAGCCACAAACCATTTCTAACAATATTATGAAATATTCTTGTCAACATTACTTATTAGTGAATTTGGCGACCATTCATTTTTGCATCCACAAATTATCCAAAAATTTTATCATATTCCTTGGATGCTAATGGAACTTCTAGGAATGATTCTATAAGCATAATAACATAAATTTCAAAACTTAAACCGTCAAGGAAGAGAATTCACGATACAATAACGTTATGATGAAACTGATTACAACACAATTTAAAGGAGAAAAAAGCATAGACACTCACCGTCATTTCCTCATCTGGATCATTTTTGAACACATAGAATAGTGGTGCTAAAATTTCATTCATCCCTTGAACATATCTTATACCCTGGTTTAACTTGGCAAATACAATTAATATGTTTCTCAAAGCATCCTGAAAATGTTAGGGGAAAAAAATTAAGCCAGCCACAAGTTAAACCAAATATCAAACAGAATGTACAACAGCACACCTGATTAGATTTTGCCAAAGGTGAATCCCCAGAGAAGAAGTGCATGTCTGGATGAGTGCGCTTTACATCTCGATCAATCTGTTCTATGATTTCTGAGTCCTACCAAATTCCAAAGTTTAAGTAGCATAAATTATGCAAATGAAAAAAGTTTGGTTAACGGTACGGTAATCATCATACAGCATAGGAACTGAAGTTTTGAAGGTGAAAAGTAATATTATAGACATGGCATATATTTGTTCAAAAGCTATTGAAGCATGATAAACATATATAAATGTGAGTCCAAACCATTAGGACAATGTTGCAAATATCAACTTTAACAACAGAGGCACTATGCTAACATTTACTATGGTACTATCCTGCTGACATGCCAGGAAGGGGAAATAAAGTTTGGGGCACCGGTATCACCTATACCAATCTAAACCAACAGTAGCACTTATAAAAAATTCGTAGCTGTGCGATCAGAACTAGTTCTTTTTTAGAAGTCCAGGGGATTATGCTTCACAATTACATTGCTTACATGAACGAATAATTAAGTAGACAAAGTTATGATTTTGATATCGTAACATATCAAATGAATGCAAATGCTTCCTCTCAAGAGAATAAAAGGATCAGTAGCAAACAAGAAATCATGGTGTGTTTTAAGCCCAATAGATATGATAATCAGTATTTTGAGAGAATCTGCCTGGGTTTAGAATTCTGCATCTGTAGAACACTTGATTAAATACCTGGAAAAACTGATTCCAGATGCTGGTCTTCCCAAGGCTCAATGGATGCTCTCCATGAGTTATCTCCGATCTTGAGAGCATACCAACACTTTCAGATTTTGGCTCATCATTGTCACAGCCTGTCGATTTCTCCAACCTCCTCGTGATTTCTGACTAACCAGCCACAAAAGCAATTAGAACTTCAAATGTCAGAGGAAATTTAGCTTTTAGAATAAACTCAAAGCATATATGTTCATGGAAGGAGGATTCAAAATATACATTGATATCTGTATGCAATTGAACAATCACAGATAGTTAGGAAAGCTATAGATAGCACTGCAACATAATATATATGTCACCTTTATATACGAAGCCAATGTCAACAAATTGCATAACAAGCTAAAGATCTAGTCCTTCAAAATCATCTGAGTTCCTTATGTCAAAACACTCAATTCTTAGAATCATAATAGGCCTCAAAGTACCAAAAATACATACAGGATTCATCAAAAGCTCATCCTTGAAATTCTTGTACTGAGATCTCTTCTTAGCCAATTCAGTTGACCAAATTGAACGATCTGGTGGTAAATATCCAAGCAAGAGCTGCCAATCCAGTAAACTAAGTTTCAGATAGGCACAAGACAAGACAGTCTGATTGCAGAATAAACATATTTACTCTACTATTTAGCAAATGATCAAATCAGAACACATACACAACTACATTTAATATGCCGTTGTCTTCGAAACCTTAAAAATTAACAAAGCAAATGAGACTTGAAACCTTCATCACTCGAAAATATTAAAAGAAACTGAAGTTCCACAGAAAAACTAGTACCTTCCAGACCGTGGAACGAATGCCAGCACCATCAGGAATCCCCTGCGAGGCAATCCTCCTCAATTCCCTCATGTTTATCACTTTCCTCGACAACTGCAAAATTTCACATTTCCAATTTCCGCTATCAAATATCTCCCTAAAAACTTTAAAACAATTAAACATAAAAACCAAAACCAACGCAATTTCATCAAACCTCAGTCAACAGCTGAGCCTGTCTCGAAATATCCTCCGGTGAAGGTCCGGCGGAGGAGCCACCATTATCGTCAGTTGGTGCCACGTTACTGTTGCAATTGTTTCCATTATTGTTGTTGTTGCTTCTATTGCCGGTATTGCTAATACCGCTTGTGCGTGATTCTTTATGATCTTTGACTTGGGGTTTGGGAGGCGTGACGGGAACAGGTGCGGCGGTGGGAGTTGAGAGGTCTTCAGAGGATCGGGAGAGAGGGGGATCGTTAGCGGATGGGGCGGTGGTGGACCAGAGTGAGCTGTTAAGCCAATCAGGTACTTTCTTCTTGACCATCGCCAAATTGTCCTCGTATACGTATAAGACTACGTATACTAAGCGATAGAAAAGAATCCAAGCGATATACAGAGAGAGAACAAGAAAAAAGAAAGCTACGGTGGTGGTGGTGGTGAGAAGCCGGTGGCTGTGGTTACCTACAAGAGATGATGGTGAGTATTGTTTTCCTCTTCTGCTAGATAGAGAGAGGAATGATTGTATACTGTGAAGTGAAGGAGGGGCGAGGGTCTGCCACGTGCAACCCATCATTTTTTTCTTACGAATTCTTATTAAAAGCATATTTAAATAAATATATAATTATAAAGATTCACTGTCTTTAAACCCACAGTTTAGAAGCTTCAAACCCAAACCCTCTCTCGCCTCGACCATCTACAACCACCGCGTAAAAATGCCCAACGCCACTCGTTTCGTCGTGCGCTCAGCCGTGCGCTCTTTCTCTTCAACCACTAACATCCCTAAAAACAACCATCAAAAGACCCACCAATTCTTGGAACCAAACTCATTCGTCGGGAGCTGGGATAGACCCAGAACCCCCAAGGAGGCCGAAGCAAAGCTCGCCGGACTTAGAAGAGATTACGCCAAGCAGATCAAGGATTTGAGGAGGGAGTATATGAAGGATACTGAGTTGATCCGCCTTGAAAAGCAGAGAAAGGAGGAGGCTAGACTTGAAGCTACAAGGATTGCGAATGAGGAACGTAAGAAACTCAAGGCTGAGGCTGCCAAAGTTAAAGCTGAGGAGCGCAAGATTGCTCGTGAGGAGTTTCAACAAGCCCTGGTTTGTATACCTCTTTCTATGTGTTTATACAACTGCGTTTTAGTATTGCGGAAGAGATCATGTGGCATCTTATGAAAGTTTGAAGTTTTAGTTTTTGGGGTGTCAGACGAACTGATTAAATTGGTTTCCTTTTTTTGTCTGAAGCATTCTGCTACATAAGAGAAATTTTTGGTGTGGGGTGTCAGGCTTCGTGTATTTTGTTGCAAAAAGGAGATACCTTTATCTCTTATTTAATTGCGGTTAAGCCTCTAGGAATACATGCTATGAGACTTAATGGGGTGTAATGATGATCTAAAGGGATGTTAAATCGTAATTCTATGTTTATTCAATGATTGAAATCTTAAGGAATTGCTTCAGCTTGAGAGAATAAGATACCTTTTTGCTTGTTGGACTATGGTAACTGCAGCACGTTAATTGAGTTCGCACCTTATTGATTTTAACCTAAGGAAACAATTACGTCCTCTGTCAGCTCCCTATGTTTCGCCCTTTTCAAGTTCTCAGAATTCTCTTTTGTGATCTGTCGTGAAGTAGAAATGACTCTTGATTCTACCACCCTAACTTTGGGTAGGCATACTGCTTCTGCTTACTGATCTATTTTCTGATACCGAAAACCTTAGTTGTTTATACCTATTAAGGTGTGAGTTTCATTACAATTGGTTTATTTTGGTACATTGAGACATAGCACAACAAGAGTGATTATCTCTACAAAACTATAGATTGTGAAGTTCATTTGGTTTCCTAATCCACTGAGCAATAGGACTGTAAACAACTATTATGTACAAAGATGCTAGCGATTAACTATTGGCAATTGATCTGATGGTTGTAAACTAGGCAGCATTGCTTGCGAATCTCTGTTGACCCGAATCAAATAAATTAATCAAGTCTTAAGCTCCGTATGCATTTTGGCTGAGGAGGAAAATGTGAACGATAATTCGGTTGGCGAAAAAGGGTGCACACTATTGGGAAATAGTAATAAAATTGGATAATGAGTTTTTAATCAAAACAATAGATGAAAAATAAGTTAGTAAATTAGTCTATAACTGACTTTTGTTACTTGTTCTACTTCAGGACAAGAGGCTGAGATGTTTTTGTAATTTTGTCATTCACATGCATATTTTTTTTATTGATAAGTTAATCTCAGATTCTTCAAGAGTAGGATGGGATGAATTTGTGCAGTGGTATCATTAGGGACTGCTGTTGCCATGCTGGTATAGAAGTTAAATTTTCATTTTCTGATGAAGCTCAATCAGTGTGAATTTTTATTGGAAATTCTCAAAGTCGTATGGTAATGAAGCTGAACTTGATCTGATTATGATGGCATGAGGAATTTTAGGAAAGTGAATAAAGTGCTGCTTTGTTTTGCTGTGGATTGTTGTTCTATTCATCATAGTTACTGCATGGTATGGATTATGTGTCTCTCACTCCCCTTTGTGCTTATTTGGAGTTAAGGCATGTATGCTATCGTATTTTAGATTAATTTATTTTTCAGGTCACTTGGTTTATATTTGTTTTTCTTGATCTATTCCGATTGACAAGCTATCTTTAGTCATCTTTCTGATAACTTCTTCAACCTTGCAAATGCAGGTGAAAGAGAGAGCTGAGAAACTTGAACATTGGAGAATGGGAGAAAGAAAGAGGGAAGATAAGAAGAGAGAGAAGAAAGAACTCTTGCGCCGACAAAGTTCCATGTGGATTAATGAAAATGAATGGGAGAAAACGATAGTGGAGAGAATAGTTCAATCTTCTCCACTATAAGGCCTCTTCAGTTCACAGTTAAAATAACTCTATCTTACCTTATTGAATTCCATGTCAAACACTGCCAATTCTCTCATAGGTGTTCCACGACAATGGTTCTATGATTGGTCATGGCTCTACAGTTTGTCTTACAATCGTAGTTCAATTCTGCTTGACAGATAAACTTACAGTTTCCATACAAGTTTTAAGTGTTTGTTACCAAATTTATGTGAGAGTTGTCATTGTTGAATTATGGTTTTGATAACAGTGTGATCTAACCACAAAAAAGCATCTTGAGAACATTACTCAGGTGCAGTGGTTTTACGGTTATGATTACAACTCGATGTCAATGCTTTCTTTAAGGAGCAAATACGCTACTTGAAGCTAGTTTTGTTAGAAATGTCTTGTTTTATACACTACTAATGATGTAAAAACCGTCACGCTATGTTGGTGTGATATTCATAGTTGTATACAAGAGCTCATGTGCTTTTATTAACTTTGCTGTGAAATCAATTATAATGTAGGTTAAGTCTTATGTCGTACAAATTAAGACGGTTATGTATTAACATATTACGATGAACAAGCAATTCTTGTAGAGTTTTACGTTTTCATAGCATTTATACAGGAAAAACTGAAAATGTCAATCATAAGCCAACGGAGTAAAGCAACCAACTTGTCAAGTTATCTGGAATATATCCGACTCTGAGCATTAATTATAAATTATATGTGGGAGCAAAACTATGGATTATACAAATTAATTTAACCAAAATCCAACTGAATATCTCAACATTCAGCTCTTCAGAGAGGGAAGGAAAGAATTGTGATTACTACTATTGTTTGTCATTCTGCCAAAACCATGTATCCATATCAAAACAAATCTATCTAAAACGCAAAAAAAAAGGGCAATCTTTTACATGGAGCAATTCTCACTGGGACTTCGGCTTGTCAATCTTCACATATGGCAAAACACCCCAGAAATTGTTAACTTTCGGATTCCATCCCAACTGTTGGGCACGGCAAAACATCAGGAATATGTTTGCAAAATATGAACTGAGCCCCATCAAAATATGCCATAAAGCATGTCCCTCGGGGTTAAAAGTCCACTCAGAAATCGTATCACAGTACACTCGATCCCAAAGCCAACAGAGACTTGCCATGAATATGGAAACCAAATACAGTCTCGCCATCCACTTAGCACACTTATCCTTTGTGTGAATGTAATATTTGTACGCCCGGGGAATGCCGAGAAGACAGAGTATCAAATAATGTACCTTGAAACCAATCCCAAATCGAACTAATGCATGCATGACTGCAAAAGCAACTCCATACAGAAACAAGAAGGTTGGCATTGTACTTCGATAATGCCAATCTGGTGAATAGAGAATGTAGAAATATAAAAGCATTTCCCACACCATTGGTGTTTCATCTGCTTGCTGTTGCCTGTAAAGCAGATTTAAATGTATCAGGACTGACAAGACATTTATGTAAGCATTACAAGCATACAGGAAAAAATAATCATGAGCCACATTTTTAGCACAGCTTCACTATAGCGCATTTTAAAATATACAAATTACAATTAGTAACAAGCCGAGGTCATGAATGTGAATCAACATGAAGAAAACAGAAGATCACTTACGCGTGCTGCAATGAGGCATGGTATAGCATACTTCCAACAGCGAGTATGATGTTGGATATGTGAAGTACTGTAAACCTCTTCTCAAAGCGTTGTCTCAAAGCATTTACAAGCCCAATAAGTGCCAAAACAATGGTTGGGATGTTTGATATGGTATTGAAGAATTCTGCAACATGTGAAGAATAAGCATAATTTTTCTCACACCAGTCAGTAGCTGTCACGGGACCCCAAAAACTTGAAATCTCTCCAGTCATGTTTTCCAGTGCATGCCAAAAGTGTATGATAATCTAATTACTGCTGCTTCTGCTTAGATGCTGTAGAAGCCATAACCTGCAAGACATTGAAATCTAAGAAACTGAATTAGTTGAATTGTTTTGTCCATTCAATGATCTGTTAACACCACAAAACATACTGCAAGAATTTTTTATTATAGTAAATATATCAAGAAACAATCTAACAAAGAACAAAGACAACTCCAAAAACTCCTATTACGAAGTAAACTATTATACCTTCCCTCAATACTCACTTTGATTCCTAAAATAACAAAATAAAATTAGCAGTCTCATGAGCTTTTGAGTTTTAAGTACGAGCAACAAGCAAGCGAGCATCTTCTAAAACAGCAATAGACTGAGGAATGAAGAAGTTGTCGTATGACAACCATGATAGATTAGGCATCTTAAGCAATCAATAAGAGACAGGCTATAAGAGAATCCATATCAAAGTGAAGATATAGATCTAATTCTACAGTCTATCACTGAGCAGGTCCTCGTCTCATCATAAACAAGAACGATTGGAAAATTGACAAAAATTCTCAAATAGTGTCTGTCACATGTAACTAAATAGTGTGCATAACACATTCACGATTTTAGTACTGTTAACTCTACCAAAAGCCTTTGGTAATGTGTTCAATAATTTCCAAGATTAAAAGCTTAAAATTTGGTTAACCACTCATCAGAAAAATAAAAACATGATAAAAATGAATCAGAAAGTATAAATGTGATTCTCGAATGAAAAGAATGTGCCTGGGGCTTTAAACTACCTCTTACCTCCTACAAAATTGTAACTGTTTAGCTAAGAATTTACTGAAGTAAATTGTTGTTCGTGGCAAATCAAAGGGAACAATTTGGTCAATTTTAGTATTCCAGTTTTTTTTTTGGTCATTATACAGAATACATGGTAATAGAAAAAGACCTGTGACTTGTATCTGAGGAAAGACATTAATCATTAATTCTCAGTCCGAACAATGCAACATCCAAGATGAATTTTCTCCAAAACTCTTCATTCTATCGACTGCCTAAACAAATGCATACCATGAAAAATACCTCAGTTATTCTATTAAGCATCTCTAAGAAGAAGTTACCACTCAAATTGGACAACAAAACATGTAAAAGCTTCCCTTTTCAACTATCATCTCTAGAATATATTCCCATCCAGTAAATACTACTTCTTTAAGGAATATGTCTTTGTATATTTTCAGTAAGAAACAAGGAAAACAGCTAGGAAAATGCAATTACAGCTGGTATATTTATGATAAAGATTGCAAGCAAGGAAAATAGTAATGACAGTTTGCATCAACTAACTTCTTTTCCTAAAGAAAGGAAAAGAAAAGTAAGATTCGAGAGGAGAGTCAATTTCCTTTTTCTGTGTCAAAATCAGACTCTGAAACAGAATAATTATAATAGATAAGTTATCTGCAATATAAGAAATGAAAATAATGGGGTGAATCATTAGTTTTGACACTTTTCACATAATTCAAAATACAAAAACTAGATATAGGAAACAAATTAAATAGCATTCAGCAACTAATCAGCAACTGGATAAGGGTTGATGGAAATTCCATTGAGCATGCAGGTTCAGTCAATTGGGCACTTGCTTAGTTCTATTGATCATCAATATATGTGCTCTTTCCAATAAAGTATAAAGTCGCAGTTTATTATCCGGTTTCCAAAGACAGAGCGAGAGAGAGACTGACGGTAACTGAACCTGCCTGTTTACTATTCAATCTGGTAGCTCAACTTGTGAGATGTACCAGTAAATCAGATTTGCCATCTCCAGTTCTCACCATTCAAAGCAAATGATAAATAATCGTGCTCACAAGTTAAGATTACATGCCTGTATTATCTCGAACGTTATAATGGCAGAAACGTTAACCGAAGAACAGCGCAAAACAGAAGAGCCCTAACCAACATGATCCTTTATGAATTCCTAAATTTATCAGTCAAAGAAAACCAAGCATTGTCGTGCACCAATTATAGCTACTTCAACTTCATCGAAACACAAAAAATTCAAGAAAATCCAAAAAAGATCGAAACGATAAATGGCCACTTACTTTAAACAACCAGATCTATACGGTCGAATTCTGACACATTCGACTTTTCCCTCTCCCTCTTTCTCTCTCTCTCTCTCTCTCTCTCTATATATATATATATATATAAATAAATGCGAGTGCTAAGCGCGTTTATATGAATGGAAGCTTCTGTAGAATTCTTCGTCTTCGTTGGTCGCTGTGAGCCTTGGAAAAGAAATAAGAGAAAGAAAGAAAAAGAGGGCAACTTACGCGGAATCGAATCTGTGTCAACTGCGTTGTCGGGAGGGTCCGCACCTCACCTCAAGTTGTTTTACTTTTCCTGTTTTGTTTATATTTTTAGGGCTGTAAAAAGAAATAATAAAGTTTTTCCTAATTTCGTATTATTTTTGAAGAAGGTCTCCATCGTCCATAGTCCATAGTCCATAGTCCAT